>JAVJIF010034551.1:0-106869 GCA_038442645.1 Agave tequilana
TTAATTGGATTCCTAATTAAGGTTAACTGATATTAAAGATGCCATATTAAGTCACATTTATATAGTTTATATAATCTCTTGAGATATAAGGGTAACCATGATGGATGGGTTTATTTCAAGGGTTTATTTGCAAATGTGTGACCCACTTTTCTCCTCCTGCAAAGAAATACAAAACTTCTCCTCATTTTGAGGACACCCATCAGTAAAAGAACAAGAGTTTTGTGCAGGAAAAGGAGACAGAGAGAAGTAGGTTATTTGCATTAGGGTTTGCAGGATCAAAGAATCGAGTCTTCTTCAACCTTCATCTATTGTTCATCAATGCTTCAGGTATGGGAATTTAAGTATTTTAGGGTTTTTGATTATGTATTCAATTCTGAGATGATTGATTCTAAATTCATGGCTGTTAATCCGCATTAAATTTTATTTAATTCTTACATTTGGTATCAGAGCCGTGTTTAGAATCAATACATCTTGGATTAAGGATTATGGTAAATTAGGGTTTTTGATTGACAATTCATAGAAATCAATTTTGATCCTTTAATTGTAGAATTAGTAGAGGATTACATAACCCTAATATCCTGTTCATACTTCTCTAATTGTACAATCAATTGGATCAAAATTCAGGAATTAGAAACCCTAATTTTTCCCAAATTTTGGATTAAATCGATTAAGCAGAAACTGCCTTTGATAACTGCTTCGTCGACTATTAGTCGACTAGCCCCGAAACACTAGTCGACTAATTCCCTTTTCCAGAAAGTTAAAAGTCTCTGTTTCGATACAGTAGTCGACTTGAAATTTAGTTGACATTTTGAGTAGTCGACTAATTAGGGTATAGTCGACTAATCAATTTGCCCAAGTCGACTAACAGAGTGACCCGAAAGTTAAGAGGTCTCTGTTGACTTCAGGAGTCGACTTATAATTTTGTGTAGTCGACTAATATTGAGTATAGTCGACTTATAACCTTGACCTAGTCGACTAGACTTAATAGTTAGTCGACTTGACTGACCTCAAGTCGACTGGACTTGACCTTAGTCGACTGGGACTTCCACTATAGTCGACTTATATTGTTCCAAGTCGACTAGTAGTTCCTAGATCAGTCGACTAATGTTGGTATATTTTCAATCATAATGTATATTACACATTTAAATTATTGTGTTAATATTGATTGATGTTGGTCAAGTAATAGAATTGAAGTATTATAGTATTACTCAAATAAAGATTAGAGAATATTTTGGTTAGTTTTGTATTTCATATGGTTTATTGATTTAGTAGTTGCCAAAGTGACCTATGTTAGTAAGCCTTATGAATATACAACTACATAAAAGACTTGTCAATGTAAGTGACATTAAAGACAATAATACTCTCGATGGCGGTTCTAGTTAGGAGATTGGGACTTGCCCAAAGGAAAGTCTCTTTCAAATAATTATGAACCGGGGTAGGGTAGTGTAATTTATGCAACTTAATGGTGTAGAATTGGATACCCAAAGGTAACATGACTTACTGTCTAAGTAGCATAAATTATATAGACGTACATAGGTGATAAAAGAGTCTCACCTAAAGAGTGAACACTGGATATGCTTAGGTTTCGCCCAAAGGAGGAATCAAAGTGATATCAATAGTTCATCTTCATTAAATTTAAAAGTTTTGTATTGATTCGTGGCCTAATGTGAGCAATGTCCTATTATGTTTCAGTGAACGTCCCCACTTCCTTCACACTCATGCCACCAGCATTCCAGCCCTGGATGGTACAAACTTCTCCGAGTGGTTGAGCATGTACAATTTACACTGGGTGTTCTGGACCTAGACATGGCTCTTTTAGTAGAGAAACCTGATGAAGTGACTGCTGAAAGCACAGCAGAGCAGGTTAGCCATGCCAAAGCTTGGGAAAGGTCGAATAGACTCAGTCTCATGTTCATAAAGATGACCATAGCCAATAACATCAAGACTTCACTCCCACATACTACTAGTGCATCTGAACTTTTATCTGCTGTAAGAGACCGATTTAAGTCTGCAGATAAGTCATTAGCTGGCACCCTTATGGCTGAACTCACTACCATGAAATATGATGGTAATAGAGGAGTTCAACAACACATTCTAAATATGACTGATAAGGCTGCTAAGTTAGGATCACTGGGTATGAAAGTGGATGAATCCTTCTTGGTACAGTTCATCCTCAACTCACTTCCTCCTCAGTTTGGGCCATTCAAGATTCACTACAACACTCATAAAGATAAGTGGAATTTGAATGAGCTAACTGGTATGTGTGTACAAGAGGAAGTGAGACTGAGGCAAGAAGGGCATCACTCAGTATTGGCAGTAACTCAAGGAGGTATCCATAAGAAAGGTAAATATGGAAGAGGTAAGAGATTTTCATCAAAGAAAGGGCATGACCATGGGGAAAGCAGTCAAGGTCATGGAAAGGCTTTCACTGTCAAATGCTACTTCTGTGGCAGAAAAGGACATGTGAAGAAGGACTGCAACAAGAGGAAAGCTTGGTTCGAAAAGAAAGGTATAAATCCTTCTTTTGTATGTTATGAATCAAATCTTGCTGAAGTACCTTCTAATACTTGGTGGATTGACTCTGGAGCCACAACTCACATAACTAATTCAATGCAGGGATTCCTTACAACCCGGAAACCGAAGGAAAGTGAGAGATTTGTCTTTATGGGGAACCGTCTCAAAGTGGAGGTCGAGGCTGTTGGTACTTACCGACTACTCTTAGAGACGGGTCATCAGATGAATCTTGAAGATACTTTTTATGTACCTTCGATTTCTAGGAACTTAATGTCATTATCCAAATTAGATGTTTTGGATATTCTGTTTTATTCAGTTGTGGAAAACTCAGTTTAATGTATAATTTAATGCCGGTTGGACATGGAATTTTATGTGATGGTTTATATAAAATTTCATTGAATGATGAGTTTGCACAATCTCTTTTATCTCTGCATTCGAATGTTGGTATTAAACGTGGCTTAATTAATGAAAATTCCTCTATCTTGTGGTATAGACGACTGGGGCATATCTCCAGGGATAGAATTGAAAGATTAGTGAAGAATGGGATTTTGGATAACCTAGACTTCACTGATTTTAGTGTGTGTGTGGATTGCATAAAAGAAAGCAAACCAAACACACTAAGAAGGTGCCACAAGAAGTAAAGAACTCCTTAAAATAATTCATACAGATATTTGCGGACCACTCTCCAGTCCATGTTTTACGGGAGAGAGATATTTCATTACCTTTATAGATGATCTGTCACGTTATGGTTATGTATATCTAATTCATGAAAAGTCTCAGGCCGTTGACATCCTTGAGGTGTTCATTACAGAGGTCGAGAGACAATTAGATAGAAAGTTAAAATCATAAGATCAGATCGAGTTGGTGAATTTTATGGTAGATATGATGAGTCAGGACAACATCCTGGCCCATTTGCCAAATTTCTAGAAAAGCATGGTATTTGTGCTCAATACACAATGCCAGGTACGCCTCAGCAGAATGGTGTTGCTGAAAGGCGAAACCGAACTCTTATGGATATGGTTAGGAGCATGATGAGCTTCTCTAATGTACCTAATTCATTGTGGAATGAAGCCTTAAAGACTGCTATGTATATCTTGAACAGGGTTCCTAGTAAGGCAGTCCCAACAACTCCTTTCGAGTTGTGAACTGGTAGGAAACCCAGTTTAAGACATTTACATGTTTGGGGTTGTCCAGCAGAGGCTAGAATATATAATCCACAAGAAAAGAAATTAGACTCAAGGACAATATCTGGGTATTTCATTGGTTATCCAGATAAGTCTAAGGGGTACAAATTTTATTGTCCTAACCATAGTATAAGAATAGTTGAAACTGGTAATGCCAGATTCCTTGAAAATGGCGAAATTAGTGGGAGTGATGAACCAAGAAAGGTAGATCTTGAAGTGATAAGGGTAAATATCCCAATTACCTTTCCTTCAAGAGAAATTATTGTCCCTCAGCTTGATCATCAAGCTGAGATACCAGAACAACATAATGATATTGGTCACCACTCCATGAGGATATTGCCATTGAAAATGTAGTAGAACCACCACAACCGGCAGCTTTGAGAAGATCTCAAAGGGAAAGAAGATCTGCCATTTCAGATGATTATGTGGTTATCTACAGGAATCTGATTATGATATTGGGATAAATAAAGATCCAGTTTCATTTTCACAAGCCATAGAATGCAATGATTCTAGTAAATGGGTTGATGCTATGAATGATGAGTTGAAATCTATGGACCAAAATAAAGTCTGGGATCTCGTCGAATTGCCTGATCACTGTAAGAAAGTCGGGTGTAAATGGGTCTTTAAGACCAAGCGCGACTCTAAAGGCAATGTCGAACGATATAAGGCCAGACTTGTGGCTAAAGGTTTCACTCAGAAGGAAGGCATTGATTATAGAGAAACCTTCTCTCCAGTATCAAAGAAGGACTCTCTTAGAATCATTATGGCACTTGTAGCTCATTATGATTTGGAGTTACATCAAATGGATGTGAAACTGCTTTTCTAAATGGAGATTTGGATGAGGAAATTTACATGGAGCAACCTGAAGGGTTCGCAAAGAAAGGAAAAGAACACTTGGCTTGCAAATTAAAGAAATCCATATACGGACTTAAACAAGCTTCCAGGCAATGGTATATAAAGTTTAATGATACCATTACCTCTTTTGGATTTACAGAAAACACTGTTGATCATTGTATATATCTAAAGATCAGTGGGAACAAGTTTATATTTTTAGTTCTGTATGTGGATGATATCTTGTTAGCCAGTAGTGATATTGGTTTGCTGTATGAAACTAAAGGTTATCTTACCAAGAACTTTCAGATGGTTGATATGGGTGAGGCAGCTTATGTCATTGGCATAGAGATCTTCAGGGATAGATCTCGAGGATTGCTGGGACTGTCTCAGAAAGGTTATATCAATCGAGTCTTGGAAAGATTTCATATGGAGTTGTGTTCAGTCAGTCCTGCACCCATTCAGAAGGGTGACACATTAAGTGGGAGCCAGTGTCCCAGAAATGACTTAGAAAAGGGTCAAATGCAGAAAGTTCCGTATGCATCAGCTGTTGGGAGCTTGATGTATGCACATACTTGTACCAGGCCAGATATCAGTTTTGCTGCAGGGATGCTGGGAAGATACCAGAGCAATCCAGGAATGGAGCACTGGAAATTAGCTAAGAAGGTTATGCGGTATCTTCAAGGGACGAAGGACCATATGCTCACATATAGGAGATCAGATCAGTTGGAGGTGATCGGCTATTCGGACTCAGATTTTGCTGGTTGCCCAGATAGCAGTGTAGGCTGTCTAAAAATGACTAACAGACCAGCCATTAAGGAAGCAGAGTCTCAAGCTCTAGACGCGAGGAATCGAAGCCCGCGTCTCAGCATCAAGACGCGTCGGCCCGAAGCCCGCGTCTCAGCATCAAGACGCGTCGGCCCGAAGCCCGCGTCTCAGCATCAAGGCGCGTCGGCCCGACGCCCGCGCCTCAGCATCCAGACGTGAAGGCCCGAAGCCCGCGTCTCAAACTTCAAGGCGCGTTTGGCTCGACGCCCGCGTCTCAAACTTCAAGGCGCGTTTGGCCCAACGCCCGCGTCTCAGTTGCAACTGCCCTGATTGCGGGGCCAGTCACCGCGCATGTAGCGGGTAGTGGCCCCTCATTCGGGAGCGTTTTCAGGAGGCACCTTCACCCCCTGAGACCCCTATAAATAGCCTTGTTTGCTATGAAGAGAGGATCGGAGTTTTGAAGGGAGAGAGCTTTGAGATAAGATCGAAACTTGGGAAAGGTCGAGAATTAAGAAGGTCAAGGCATCATCAAAATCGATCGAATCCAGGCAAGAGGATCATCAAGAGGGAAGCACGACTCTTCAGCGAGCTTACTGAGTACTAGCCGCTCTTCGCCTACCTCCTCTTTGAGAGTTTTGGTAGACGGAGCTGAGTTACTCTTTCTACCGACCGAAGAGAAGACCCCCGACGGTCCAGGACGGTCATCTGGTCAACGGAGAACAAGATTCACTCTCCATCGCCACACGAAGAACCCAGCTTTAAACAAAGGGAAGATTCAGACATCCTCCCTCCCTTGTAACTGGAAAAGAGGGAAGAGTAGTTCTTTTGATTGTAATCGTTTCGCTTGAATCAAGGAAATCTTTTACAGCTAAAACCACTTTCTCCGACCACCAAATTTTCCGGCCCCTACAAGAGATGGCGACTCCGCTGGGGACTACCTTCGTTACTGACGAGCGCACCGTGGTGCAAGATGACGTTCTCCGTAAGGGGAAAATGGTCGAATCACTCGTCGTCGAGTTCGACCAGGCGAAGTATGAAGAGTTCCTCTCTTCTGGCTCCAAGAGCCCAAAGACCCGCGTCTGCCGCAGGGTCTCAAATGGACAGCCCCCTGAAGCCCAATCTGAGGCTCTGTCGGGTGCTCCTGCTGCCCACTGTGCCAAGTTTGGTTCACGCGCCGACGCCTCCCAGAAGGCCCGCGTAACCTCAGACACCTCTGCTGCGATCAACCGCGTCGCGCAGAACACACGCGCCAACGCCTCTCTGAAGGCCCGCGTGGTCCCCGGCACATCTACTGGTGCGATCGACCGTGTCGCACAAAACGCCCGCGTCAGCGTCTCTCGGGAGACCCGCGTGGCAAACACCCCTGGTTCTACAAACCAGGAAGTTGTTGGCTTCTCTCTTCCTCCACGGCGCAATCGGAATGCCGAGCGTCGACAGAGAAGACGCGCGCGTCAACACTCGGTCGGAACCGTTGGTTTTCTGACTGGGGTTGAACGCAGCGTACGATCCGATGCCTTGCCCGCACCTCGTCCAGTGCGAGAGGTCCGTGTTTGGCGACCCAAACGCGAGACTCCCCAAGTTGAGCCTTCTGAAGACCAACTTG
The DNA here is from genome assembly GCA_038442645.1 of Agave tequilana. Taxonomy (NCBI): domain Eukaryota; kingdom Viridiplantae; phylum Streptophyta; class Magnoliopsida; order Asparagales; family Asparagaceae; genus Agave; species Agave tequilana. The sequence continues at coordinate 6,901 of JAVJIF010034551.1, forward strand.
CCAAACGCCAAAGTGGAGCTTCTGCGTCTTGTCAAACGCAGGAAGCACGCGCCCACAGGCGTGGGGCCCAGCAGCCCACTCTCTCCCAAGTCTCTCTGCTCCAACGCAGCAGACAGCAACGCGAAAGTCGCGTCTCATATCAACAGAGACGCCAGATGCGCGTGACGCAGCCGCGACGCAACAGCCGCGTTTCTGAAACCTGTGTCCAGGCTGAACAGCACATGACTGTCTCCCGTCGTCCACGTTGCGAGACCAGTCTCTTTAATCCCCCTCCCACAGATTTGAGGGATTATTTGACAAGGAAAAGGAGTGCCAATCAGACCACTTCTCCATGCTGCTGTCAACAGCTCATCCAGATGCTCTCTGGATGCCATTGCGAGTCAGGCGTGCAACAGCCGTCTTTAATTAGACAGCTGACCCTGATTCCCCCGTCAGCCAAAAGAAGACGCTCCCACAGGAGGAGAACCTTCTCAGATGTTGAATACCCGGAGCTTACTGCAAACATGACTAGCAGAAGCAAGGGGAAACAACTAATGGACAACCCAGAGGAATCTGACTCTGAGCCAGAGGGGGTGTATCAACACACTCGCACCCGGACAGGGGCCATTCCCCCAATTGACTATAATGCCTTAGCCCGCGGCATTAGAATGGGTGGTTCTCACTCCGCTATAGTGGAGTCGCAGGCTTCAAACTCTTCCGTCGAGAAGGAGGCTTCCGCCTACATGGCCGACACTCCTGAGGAGACGACCAGGCTTTTAGAGCAGACGCAGAAGCACCAGATGGATATAATCGCCTCTCAACAGAGATCCATTGACTCCCTCAAGCATATGCTTGAGAAATTGCTTGAAGAAAGAGCGAGATCTCCTCCTAGACGACCGAAGGGGAAAGGGAGAAAGGGAGGAAGCCCACCCTCCGAATCTTCTGACGAGACACGACGATCTACCTCGGATGTGTCCAAGCCCTCGTCGCAGGCAAGAAGTGACCAGACCCCGGGAAAGGCTCATGCTAAAAGAATGAGTCAACTGGAGCAGCGCCTCGAGGCCCTTACCAACCGTAAAGGCCTCCAAGAAGCTGGAGTAGTCCGGCCCTATCCGGCCGAGTGGGACTTAGTCCCGTACCCTCCTAAGTTCAAGGCTCCAACTCTCCAAGCATTTGACGGGAAGGGGTCACCCAACCAGCACATCTACTACTTCAAATCCCAGACCGGGAATGTGGTAGATAACGATGCCATCCTGGCGTGACTGTTCATCGGCACCCTGAAAGGGTTGGCCTTTGAATGGTTCATGAAGCTCCCAGAAGGTTCAATCAAGAACTGGGGCGACTTGGAGAAGTTGTTTCTGACACGCTTCTTCGAAGATGATTCGGAGGTCACAATGCCTACCCTTTTAGCTACAAAACAGCGAAAGGGAGAGTCCGTCAAGTCTTTCGTAGAAAGATTTCGGAACATGGCACTCCGATGTCCAAGCGGCATGACCCAGGCCACCCTGGTGGAAACATGTCGCCATAATCTCCAAACCTCACTCCTTGCTCAAATAGGAGTTGCTGAAAGCCGCACCTGGAAACAATTAGTCCAGCAAGGTGAACAGGCTGAGGAGATTGTCGCCCGCGTCAGAGCGGAAGAAGGCAAGCCCAGGCCAGAGAGGTCGACAAGGCGTGCACCAGACACCTCCCTCCAGACGAAGCGGAAGGATAATTTGGCGACGGAGACCAAATCTCCCACCAAACCTCAAACAGGCAGGGCAAGTGGCTCTTCAAGCCAGCCACGCCCCAACAAGCAGTATTCCTTCAAGGAGGAACACGTCGATTCGCTCTTCAAGCTACTCAACAAGAGCAATCGACTGAAGCTCCCTGAAATTAGGCGCCCGGAGGAAGTCGGCAAGACCGACAATCCCACCTACTGCTTATACCACAGGATGCTCGGACATCCTACCAAAAGCTGCTACGTCTTTAAGGACATCCTTCAAGCTCTGATTGACGCGGAGGTATTAAAACTCCGACCGGAGCAGAAGAAGATGACGGCCAACATGACGTCGATTCTCCAGTTTGGGACACGACCCCCGACACCCGTGGGGGTGATCTCTGTCCCGAAAGGAGAACTGAGGGTGGTCAACACAGACCCTCATCAGCAGCAGGAGAAAGGCTTGGTACCCGTCCCTACACCTCGAGGGGAAATCATGTGGGTCCACCCTGACCTCGTCGACAAGCAACAATGGACGACTGTGACCAACAGGAAGTCCAAAGGCAAAGGGAAGGCTTCATCCTGCCATGTGATATGCGCTTCCTCCCGAGAAGCGGACACTGATGTTCCCTCGCTGACTGACTCAGAAGAGGAAACAATAGTCCTGGCTGCAGAGCCCAGCCAACCTACGGCAGGGACCCGTTCAGGACAGGCATACTTGAAGCAGTACGGCGAGACAGCAGCGGCTTCTCCGCAACCAGCCGTGGAACCAGCCAAGCCCTCCTCTAAACAGCCTGGGGAGAAACAGAAAGAAACTCGGTTTTCTCGAGTTCTTGCGAAAGGTGTAACGGAAGGATCCTCGACACCTTACCGCTTCGACGTCTTGGCTCAACTAGCCAACATCCCGGCACGCATCACCTTGTATGAACTCCTGAGGCTATCAAAGTCAACCAGAGAGGCTCTACAAGAAGCTTTGGCAAACGCTGAGGTCTTCATGACTCGTGTGCCAAGGGAGGAAGATGTAGAGGATTGCCTCCACGCCTCCCCAAATGCTCCCTGCATCACCTTCACAACAGACGACATGCAGGTTAAAGGGAAGCATGACCGACCCCTATACTTCACAGGGTATATTGGGTCATCCGAGGTGAACCGCATCCAGGTAGACCCAGGGTCCGCGCTGAGTATCATACCTCGCCGGGTTATGCAATTTCTAGGCATTCCTACCCATCGTCTGAGCCCTACCCAGACGACTATTTACGGGTTCAATGCCAACAGCTCCCGCCCGATGGGGAAGATCAAGCTCAAATGCCAGATCGGGAGCCTCAAGTCGGAAGTGACGTGTTACGTCATTGACGCGGACACCTCCTACAACCTGTTGCTGGGACGACCATGGATTCACCGCAATTCCATCGTTCCCTCTACTCTCCACCAAGTCATGAAATACATTGACGAGAGTGGACAGGTCCGAACGTTGATTGCCGAAAGGCATCCGTTTAAAGGGGTTGAAAATTATTTCACGGACTCCCTCTTATATCAGGATCCGGAGGAGACTAATGAAACCCCACAACCAGAGGAGCCAGACTCTGGTAATGAAGCTGACATTGAGCCTGAGAAAGAAGAGTGCTTGTGGGAGTTGGAGCCCATTGTAAAGAGCACTAATAAGCTCGATGTTGATACCACCGACGATGCAGGCGGTTGGTATATTAATGAAGATTTAGATTTCGCGTATTTCCCTGCGTATGAGTCTGATTCAATACCGTCGGATACTAGTACCGACGTAGATGAGGATGTCTGGTCGGCAATGGATGCTTTGACATCATTGCATATACCAATAAAATCATCCTTCGGGACGTACCAGGATAATGGAGACGCGCAAGAGTCTGTATTCATGGTTCCAGCCAGACGAAAAGGCCAAAGACCAATACTTTTTGGGCGAATCACGTCTGAACCAATGCCCCACGAAGAATCGGAAGGTGAGGATGAATCCCCTCAGTTCGATCATTATGAACCGAGAACGCTCAAGATGATGAAGCGCATGGGGTATGATCTAACCAACAGGCCAGGATTGAACTTCGGAAAAGGAAGAAGAACACTGCTTCGATCCTTTGTACCGAAAGGGAAAACCCCTGACTACTATCATCAGACGCGCCGGGGGTTGGGCTATATATCAACTCCAGTGCCATCAGCCTCTGATTCGGAGAGACTGTCAAGTCATGACTGCTCATCAGACACGTCGTCATGGGAATCAGATGTCAGTGTCGGCAACATCTTCAAAGGGCTTTCAGTAAACATGGTTTCGACAAGCCATCTGGAGGATGAAGATGAAGAAATGATCCAATCTGATACAGATCCTTGGATCAAACACTTGAATGCTCTTTGGGACATCCGCTTTGAACAGCGTGAGCCACCCACAGAAGACGAGGTTGTTCAAGTCAACCTAGGAGATGAAGACAATCCTAAACCCATCTTCATAAGTGACGGCCTGTCGCCTCCAGAGAAGAAGGATTTAATATCTCTTGTACAAGAGTATATAGATGTCTTCGCCTGGAATTATGAGGACATGCCTGGACTTGATCCTCAAGTGGCTATGCATCGCCTCAACATCAATCCGGACATGAAGCCTGTTAAACAACAGCAGCGACGGTTCCGTCCCGAAATAATGGAGGCAATCCAATCAGAAGTTAGGAAGCTTATTGACTCCGGCTTTATCAGGGAGGAACAACATCCCGACTGGGTAGCCAACATCGTCCCCGTCGCCAAGAAGAACGGGAAGATCCGGATCTGCATCGACTTCCGTGATCTAAACGAGGCCTGCCCCAAAGACGAATTCCCATTGCCAATCACAGATGTCATGATTGACAATACTTGTGGATTCGAGCGAATGTCCTTTATGGACGGGTTCTCAGGATATAATCAAATCAAGATGTATCCCGATGACGAAAAGCACACCTCCTTCAGGACACCTCTAGGGGTATATTGCTACACCGTCATGCCCTTCGGTCTGAAAAATGCGGGGGCAACCTACCAAAGGGCCATGAATGCCATTTTCCATCGGCAGATACGCAAAACGGTGGAATGTTATGTCGACGACATCGCGGTGAAAAGCCGCACTAAAGGTGATCACATAGCAGACCTGAGGGTGGTCTTCGACATCATGCGGGCTCATCAATTGAAGATGAACCCCACCAAGTCCTTCCTGGGGGTAGCCAGTGGCAAATTCCTAGGGTTTGTTGTGACTTCCACAGGAATCCATTTGGATCCGGAGAAAGTCCGTGCTATCCAAGAGATGCAACCCCCCAGAAGCCTCAAGGAGCTCAGAGGATTACAAGGACGATTGGCATACATCCGCAGATTCATTTCAAATCTCTCCGGGAGATGCCAACCCTTCGCTAAGCTGATGAAGAAGGGCGTTTCGTTCATTTGGGACGACGCTTGCCAGCAAGCATTTGAGGAGATCAAGCACTACCTCACCCAACCACCAGTCCTGGCGGCTCCGGTATCCGGAAAGCCTTTCCTGGTGTACGTCCGATCAATGGATCATTCTTTGGGAGCTCTACTAGCTCAGAATGATGACCAGGGGCGAGAACAAGCAATCTACTACCTAAGTAGAACGATGATCGGAGCCGAACATCGGTATAACCCGATCGAGAAGGAATGTTTGGCATTAGTGTTCGCCATTCAGAAAATGCGACACTATCTGGTGGGCCAAACCATAAATGTCATATCCAAAGTCAACCCCCTGAGGTTACTTATGACAAAGCCTTCTTCACTAAATGGCCGGCTGGCAAAATGGGCCATATTGCTATCACAATATGAGATGCATTTTCTGCCACAAAAGGCTATTAAGGGACAAGCGGTGGCGGACTTCTTAGCTGAACACCCAGATCCCAGGGCAGCCAAACTCTACGAGGATCTCCCAGATGAGGTCGCCGAAGTCTGCCTAGCTCAGACACCGTTCGAAAGTCAAGTATGGCAACTTTTCTTCGACGGTGCATCAAGGGCAAGCCCGAAGGGACACACAGTAGCGGGGGTAGGAGTGGTACTCGTCTCCCCACAAAATTACGTGATTCCCCGAGCTATCTCGTTAACCGAGCCCTGCTCCAATAATGTGGCGGAATACAACGCTCTTTTGATTGGGATGCAATTCGCCGATGAGATTGGCGTTAAAATCTCGAGGCATACGGTGATTCTAAACTCATCGTCAGCCAAGTTCGCGGAGAGTATGAGGTCAGGCATGAAGATCTAGTACCCTACTACAACGCGACAATCCACATGGCCGAGAGGTTTTCAAACTTCTACATCGACCATGTACCGCGCAAGCAAAATGCGCATGCAGATGCACTTGCATCCCTTGCTGCCTCCTTAGCTCTTCCAGCTGGAGCAGTGGAGAAGATATTCGTCTATAGCCACGACCTATACTGCCCAAAAAGTCCCCTCGGAGACTACCAGAGGTCAACGGGAGATCGTCGCGGTAAGGAAACACTTGAAGTGTCAACCGATCCAGAGCTTAAAGACTGGCGATTCCCCTACATTGATTTTGTCTTATACGGCATCTTGCCCGAAGACACCAGGGAGGCAGCTGCCATCCGAAGGAAAGCCTCCAAATTCTACTACAATGCGATTTCGCGAACATTGTATCGTAGATCGCATGACGGGATCCTGCTCCGGTGCCTCTCATCAAAAGAAGCCCACGAAGTGTTGAAAGAAGCCCACGATGGTACGTGTGGAGCTCATCAACCTGGCCCGAAGCTGGCAAACCGACTCCAAAGATTGGGTTACTACTGGCCCAAGATGGTTGCCGATGCTGTTGCCTATGCCAAAAGATGTCACGCCTGTCAAATACATGGCGATTTCATCCATCAAGCACCAGGATACCTCCACTCTACGACCTCTACCTGGCCGTTCGAAATGTGGGGGATGGACGTGATTGGTCCTATCAGCCCACCATCATCAAAGGGACATCGGTTCATCCTAGCGATAACCGATTACTTCTCAAAGTGGGCCGAAGCTATCCCTTTGAAAGAGGTGAAATCTTCTAACGTGATCAAGTTCGTGAAACATCACGTTATTTACCGGTTCGGTGTGCCTCGGCGGATTGTCCATGACAATGGACCCCAGTTCATCAGCCAGGCTTTTCAGAGATTCTGCGCCAAGTTCAGAATCCAGAGTGTGTCATCAACGGCATACTATCCGCCCGCTAACGGCCTCGCAGAAGCTTTCAATAAGACTATTGGCAAGCTTCTCAATAAATTCGTCTCGAAAAGTCAACGAGACTGGGACGATAAGTTGGGCGAATGCTTATGGGCCTATCGCACGACTGTGCGAACCCCAACTAAAGCCACGCCATTTTCCTTGGTGTACGGATGCGAAGCCGTCCTTCCACTGGAAGTCCAAATTCCATCTCTTCGCGTCGCCTTGACAGCGGAAATGACAACAGAGGAGAAGCATCGACAGCGACTCCAAGAATTGGAAGCCTTGGACGACAAGCGTCTGCAGGCCCAACAACAAATCGAGCTTTACCAAGCTCGTATCACCAGAGCCTTCAACAAGAAAGTCAAATCCCGAACTTTCAAGAAAGGCGACCTCGTCTTAGCCGTCCGAAGACCCATGGTCATGACGCACAAGACGAAAGGAAAATTCCAACCCAAATGGGAAGGACCGTTTGTAGTAGAGTCAGTCTACTCAAATGGATCGTATCGCCTCATAACCTCAAATGGCGATACACTCATGATGCCAATCAATGGCAAATTCCTGAAGAAATACTATCCCTAGATGGCATTCTTCCACCGATCAAGTTAAAAATACACCTCTGATCGGAAACATCCAACGCCTCCGACGGCTAAGGATAGAGGAAAATGTTGGCTTTTAAGTCCAACATAAGTCTTCGACAACTCATCATGCTGAGGGGAATAGCATGGCTAGCCCAACTCAAACGGTAGTTGGTAAAGGCATGACAAACCCGTTGACAGCTGAGGATTTGCTAAAAATCCTAAGGGACACGTTCCCATTTGATCCGACGCCTCCGACGGCTAAGGATAGAGGAAAATGTTGGCTTTTAAGTCCAACATAAGTCTTCGACAACTCATCATGCTGAGGGGAATAGCATGGCTAGCCCAACTCAAACGGTAGTTGGTAAAGGCATCTCAAATCCGTTGATAGCTGAGGGTTTGCTAAAAATCCTAAGTGGACTTGATTCCACTCTTCCCTCCAAAAATCCCTTACCAATTCTCATCCATAGAATGGTAGGACCACAAAATGCAATCATTACTATGTTAACACTATACCTCTGGTAATGAATACTCTTTGTCGAGTACAAACCTGGCTTGTTAACTCTGCATAGAGTAACAAACTCTCAAATTTGCCAAGTTAACACTATACCTCTGGCACCTCAAATTCCACTTGTCAATTCTCATCAATAGAATGACAGGTCCTCAAATTGCTCCTATCGCAAGCAAATTCTTGTCAAGTTAATATCACACCTCTGAAAAACTACTGTTTAAAGTTAACATTACACCTCTAAGCGGTACCTCGAGTGCCTGTCAAGTTAATATCACACCTCTGACAGTCACCTTTCTTCAGACTTCCATATCGAAGCTGAAATGGACGATGCCAAGTTAACACTACACTTCTAGCATCCGAGTCATTGCTAAGTTCAACAATACACCTATGGCTATGACCTTTCCTCGACTTCCTTGTCCAAGCCGAGATGAACGATGCCAAGTTAACACTACACTTCTAACATCCGAGTCATTGCTAAGTTCAACAATACACCTATGGCTATGACCTTTCCTCGACTTCCTTGTCCAAGCCGAGATGAACGATGCCAAGTTAACACTACACTTCTAGCATCCGAGTCATTGCTAAGTTCAACAATACACCTATGGCTATGACCTTTCCTTGACTTCTTTAAGCCGAGACGACTAATGCCAAGTTCAACATTACACCTCTAGCATTACTATCACTGTTAAGTTAAACATCACACCTATGACAGTGACACCCTCAGTTTTCCCAAATAAAACTGAGATGCTGATGAGTCAGGTTAATATCACACCTCTAACTCACGTCCTTGTCAAGTTAATATTACACTTCTGACAAGACTACTTCTAAACCGTTAAGTTAATATCACACCTCTAGCGGTAAAAATCTTACTAGATTCCCCACGAGTCTAGTTTCATTTGATATTCTCCCAACCGAGTATCAAATTCATTTGGGAGGCATTCTTGGTTAACATTACACCGATAAACAATGCTTCCATCAAAATCCCCAGCTGATCTTAAATCAAGTTAATCCCAAATCCTTGATAAAAGTTCACCTTCTCTGGGGGTACGCACTCCACTTGTCACTTTCTTTTATAAAGTGGCGGGTCCACCAAAATCATTCTTTTGCTCTAAAACAAAACATTCAAGACAACAGAAAGAGGCAAAAAGAAAAGTGTCACTTTTATTCGATATTCAAGCATATGAAAGTGATACAAAACGCTCTCTTATACAATAAGATTGAGTGTTACAATTAAGGAGTACAAAGAAGTCCCTCTCTCTCTCAGAGGCCGTACTCACTCCTTGAAACCGCATCTGATCCCAGGTGCACAACTGGAACCGATTGCGCCATGGCGACGACGCCAACTTTCGAAAGCGCCCTAGCTGACTAAGCCAAGAGCAATGGTGTTCTTGAGGTCCGGTGGCAACAGAAGGTCCTACAACCCTTCGTTCAGGCGCGTCTCTTTCCCTAGCAGATCATCCAACAAACATGGAGTCACTCTTGGGGTGAGAGAGGAAGTTTCGGAGTCATCACAAAGGATGCCACCCTCCACTAGGTCCAGCGGCAGCAGAGAGTCCTGCATTCATCACCATCCCTTTCCCCAGCAGGCCATCCAACGGAATGTCCTTGATGTCACTTCTGGAGTTGGGAGAGGAAGAGGATCTTTTCCGCCACCGTAACCGCCGGACCACCCTCGCCGATACTCAGCCTATCCGTCTCTTGCACCAGATCTGAAGAGACCTTGGCGAGGGTTGGGTCCTCGTCAGAGATATAATTTAATCTCTCACAAACGACGAGGACCATAATTTAATCTCTCACAAACGAACGTGGAGCAGGTTCGCCAGCCGGTATATTCTTTCTGGGGCCCAGCAAACCTGAAAAAGGACAAGCAAGCCTACCTGCAAAGAATAAGCAAGAGAGTCAGAAAATCTGGAACTCAGTACATTTTTATAAAGGAAACTGAGTAACAGAACGCGGCAGCCATTCAAGACTTCAGACGCGGGAATGACCCGCACAGTCAAACAGACGCAAGTCAAACTGCGCCACGCATAGGATTCAAACGCGGCCTCAGTTTGTACCCGCGCCTAATGCACCAGACGCAAAGAATTTCAGAACGCCAAAAAATTGCCATCTCTCTGTTGGGTGAACAGGAGTTGCAAGATTCAGGTCTGAAACGCGCCAAGCCAGTAAAACGCAATGGGCAAAGCCAGCGTCAAGCGCCTGCATTCAGAGAAGTCGAGTCACTGGCACAAATTCCAGAGGAGGAATGCACCGGGACTTCATTCAGATCATCATGCCGAAGTTCAGGCTATACACATCATCGGGGGACATACCAGCAGAGACCTCTGGCCAGAGTTGGCCTCTCTGCACCCAAACGCAGGCGTCCAAGATGATCCGAGAGGGGGTTCTTCTTGAAGAGACCAAACCGAAGCGTGAGAGCTCTGGGTCATCTTCATCCTCGGAATTACCTTCGTCCATGGAGACGGAGTCCCTATCAAGAAACTCTTTTCTGAAGAAGGTGTGACTTCTCAGAGCAATCCAAAGAGAAATAATCCAAGCTTGGATTATAGAAGGGGAGCGCACCCTATTTATAGGCAGGCCCTAATAACTGCCATTAATGAGGCGTTAATTGGAACCGTCACGCACGATTGTCAAAGCCCAGTGAAGGATTGACGTGTGGAACGCCGCTTTGGGAACCGTCGCAAGCGCCGGTTTTCAACTGCCCGCATCGGTTTTGCGTCCAAGGGCAGTAACTCCTGAGTCCAATAAGGAGTTGACGCGTGGATAACTGCCTTGGGAATCAACGGATGACTCGGAATCCCAATCGACAGTGAAGACCTGACGAGCAAAGATCTCCTAAAATCTTGAGTCAGATCACATTAGACGCAGATGGGAAAGCCGCGTCCCTTCAGCAGACAAGGCTGCATCTCTTGCGTCTGCCCGATCCGCGCAAGACAGATTTGCGTTATTCAGAGCTGCGTCTCACCTTGTGATTGACGCTGCGTCTCAGGGACTGACAGCCGCGTCTTACTTTACGGATCAATGCCGCGTCTCATCTTTTGATTGACGCCGCATCTCATCAAGAAGACCGCGTTCCGATTTGTGATTGACGCCGCGTCTCATAAAAAGGACTTAGTAGAATCTAAGTTCTTATGAAATGATGACCGCGTCTCACTTATGATTGACGCTGCGTCTCAGTAAAAGGACTTAGTAAAATCTAAGTTCCGGTAGACTGACGACCGCGTCTCATTCTGTGATCGCCGCTGCGTCTCGTCAAAAAGACTTCGTGAAATCTAAGTCCCCATAGATTGATGCCACGTCTCATTCTACGGGATTAATGCCGCGTCTCGCCAAGACCGCGTCTCATTAAAAGAACTTAGTCCTACCTAAGTTCAGTAATCACGACTAGTGATCAAGAGTTAGACTCATCCACAACAGGACAAAGAAATTGGGACAAAAGCTCTAAAGAAAACTTCTATTATATCAAGAAATGATAGAAGTGGATACAAACACTCTTAATAAATAGAGTGTCCCTTTTCTTTACAAAAAAAAAGAAGAAGCAAAGAAGGCTAAATGTCCTGGTTCGCCAAGGAACGGATTTGTTCCCTAAGGCGGTGAATCTCATGCTGGCGCGTCCTCTCAGCCTCCATGATAGCCCGGTCCCGCAGCTCCGCCTCAGATAAGAAACTTCTGGCAGCCAGCTGCATCCGCAGAGATTCCACCCTGGAAGATTGTAGGGATAGACTCTCTTCAGCACGCGCCGTAGCAGCCCGTTGCTCCTCAAGCTCCTTTTTGAGGGAAACAAGTTTCTCCTCATTTAGCGCAAGAACAGCTTCCGCCTTGGCGATAATGTCCCGAGTTCTGAGGATGACTTGCTCCGTGCTCTGCACACTGAGCTCAGATTCCCTCGAATCTCCGGCTAATTTTTGAAATTCAGCCTTGGAATATTCAAGGTCACGGATCTCGGCAGTGATCTGCGCCTCCGCCTCTTGTCGCTCCCGTTCCTGAGCAGCTAGGAGCCTAGTCAGGATGGCCTGGGCCTCACCGGAAGAACCAGCATCTTCCAAAGATTCCAGCTCCCGCAGGTTATCTCCAAGTTGCTCTACCACCTGCAGGCATGCCCTGGCAAGTGAAGGGCCTCCCGCCAATTCGACGCTCACGGCCATATTTTCAAGAAGCCTCTGGGCGAACTGGAAGGTGCTGTGTCCACGGAAGATGAGATCAATACATGATCCCATCGAGGTGAAGAATTGTTGCACCATCTGACGTGCCAGCTCCCCATATCTTCACCACCTAAGAAGCTTCCCGACCCTTTTTCTGTCACGGGATAAGGGATATAGGGCGGGTCTTCTCGCACAAGAGCCGTGCCGGCCGTCGATGTGGCAAGAGCAAGACTACCCACTGGCGCTTCCTGGAGCGCTGCCTCTGCAGGAGCTTCCACGATCAATGAGGGAGTAGTAAGCACGACCTCCTCAGAAACCTCCATCGAGACCTGAGCCGTATGGCCTTCTGGAGGGGTGCCGATCATCGGACTCCCCACCTGAGCCCCCTCAGTCAGAGCTGCCTTACTAGGTTCGAGGTCCAGAGGCGTCAAGTCCTGTAGAAGGGGAGTCTCCTCAGCTTCAGCAGTAGCCTTCTCCACCGGCGGAGTGAGAGCCTCCTCAGCCTCAATGGTTGTTTCCCCTCCTGGCAAAGGGGAAGGCTCCCCAACTTCAACAGCTACCCCCTCCGAGGTTATCTCAGCGGCCGAAGCCTCAATCCCCTTGGGCTGGGTCAACTCTGTTTCCATCGCCTCGACATGTGAGGAAGTTGTACCTTCAGCAGGGATTATCGCCAGCGGTAACGCAGTCGATGATTCACCCCCGTATATTTTCTCCTCCGAGATGTAGAAGAATTTGCTCTGATCAGGAAGAGCGGGTTCATGGCCGTAGTCGACTTTATCTTCAAAGTCGCTTTCCGTATCAGACGCGGAAGACGACAGTTCAACGCAAAGGTCCTCGGTGACCGGGGCCTTGCCACCAATCACCCCAGTGGTAGGACTAGGGTCGATTATCCGAGCGCTGGAAATGAAGACACTAGGAGGCCCTGACCGCTGTGCCTTGTCTCTCCTTTCACGAGCAGAAGAAGGCTCAGACCGAGCTGAGAACCCTGGAATTTGGACATTCCCTCCCACGAGCTGTACTTCCTCGTCAGCTATAGTGGGTTTGTCAACCAATTCCCCCTCTCCCGCAATCTTACAGGTCCCTCTGTGCGACCTAGGAGCACGGATTAAACCGGGGAGATTTTTATCCTCTGGCGGTTCCTCAACCATGATAAAGAGGTCTTCAGAACAGTCCTCAACTCCAGCAGAAATGCCTTCTGAGGGAGAGACTTCTGTTGCTAAATCCCTCCGAGCCCTCTTCGAAACAGGACCAGCAGTTGAGGTGGGACCCCGACGACGCTTACTCACCAATTCTTGAGCCTTGGCGGTAGAAGGCCCCTCCTGTGGCCTAGCTTGGTTCTACTCCGGGTTACTCGGAGCTCCTCTCTTGAGCCTCCCTCAGCTTCTCTCTGAGATGCTCTCTCCAGCTCTTTCTGGACCTTTAAATACTGGGTGATCATGTGCGAGCATTTGCCAGACTCCGACTGTGTTTTGAGATAGGCATTAATGCCCTCAATACCCGTATACCCGGGGGCAAAATCCGGTGACTGGTTTACCCGAGAATACCAGGTGCAGAAAGTGAAGCTGGTAAGGTTCTTCGGCTCCTCGACGGGCAAACGGAAAGTTGCCTCTGTCCCCCCAGCCACGCTATAATACCAGGCTCGAGCACCTTCGCACAAATTCCCATTGAAGGCAAGTTGTGTATTCGGATTGCCGACATAAAGCTGAGCATAGCCAAACTGTCGGGCAAAACGACTTGGCATATACGGTTCAATAGTGCAGGAAGTCCCTTAGCGAAACAGCACATATCCTGGTCGTATATTGATCAACCACCGGAAGACTCCCGCAGACAGTTGGGTGAGGTCATCCCGACCTATAGAATCAGTGAATTGCTCACCAAAGGATGCACCAGGAATTCCAGGGAAGCAGCGGTTGAGCTGGTAATTGGCGGCATTTGAGAGACGTCTCCGAATATAATATATATAGGTGTCACTCCAATCCGAGTCTTCCAGCCGCCTCACAAAAGGGACAGGACTCGTACTCCCACGCGCCGTTGTCATCAGAGAAGGGCAATGCATCACGTACCAGGCCATGAGATACGTGTAAGGCAACTCCATTCGGGGGTTGGGGCGCCTTGCCATCGGGTTTCCCTCTGAGTCAACATACGGCTTGCCTTGAGAGTCGACAGTCCTTGGAGCCTCGCATAGTCTCTTGGCTAGCGCCCGCAACCCGCTCTGAATGCCAGCCGCCACGGCCGGAAGAAGGGCTATAGGACGGCCATGGGCCAGGAGCACTGCTGGGTACACCACGTCGGCAATAATGACTTCATGTGGCCGTGTAGGTACCACGCAACGCTTCAACCACAGCATCAAGAAGCCCGCCAACAGCGCTCGACTAGAGATAGAAGCCCGGGCCCGATGATGATAGCTTTCGAAAAGCGTATCAGGTTCGAAGCCGTCCTCGTTCGACCCAGTGGTGTAAAAGCCCTCAGAAGCTTGTGCAACCATGTCGTCAACTCCCTGTTCAGAGAGGGGAGCCAGTCGAGTTATCGAATGATCCTTCTTGCTGACATTGCTGAATAAGTAATTGGCCCAGGATAGATGCCTAACTCCATGCGTCCTCCAACCGGTTACCTGACCACAAATATGGAAGTGGCACATCACTTCCCAATAGGTCTCGTACACCTCAGGGGAATCCTTCTTTATAAGGTCAAGCTCCCTAGCAGTCGGGACATATTCTTCATAAGGGAACTCCCCCATCACCAGCCCCGAGACCTCATGCAACTCATGCAGTGCAAGGCCCATTTCTCCAACCGGGTAAAAAATGTCCCCGTCTGAGGGTTGTAGCGCTCCAAGATCCCGAAGAAGTTGTGAGAGCTCATTGGGATGCCCCATTGTACGGCCCTGACTGCTGAGTATAATCCCACGTGCTCAAGCAGATCTCCAAGATCGGAGAGGGCGAAACCCACCATCCTGCCCCACCAAGAATTCTCCGTGGAGTGGACCCATCCTGGCAAATGGAACTTGGCCGGATAATCACCCTCTGCTTCTATGAACGAGTTGAGGAAGGTGGTGGCAAGCTGCGGGATCTCTCCGACTGGAAGCTCAGACTTGCGTGACCCGGGAAACAAGCCGAGGACCGCCCGGTCATGGCAATCATGACGGTATACGTTCTGGGATTTGAAATTCCCAAGGGTAATCTCAGAGATATCCCGGGACACGTCCCACTTCATCTTCCGAAGGACGGACAGATGTTGGAGATAAGACAACGGGAGCATCCTCTCCATGGCTGGAAGGAAGTATCTCCTCTCCCCTATCTGACGGAGCCACCTGTAATTCCCGTCATACATTGGGTTGCCACCGTCGCTGACATGATCTCCAAAGAAGAAAGCAGGCTTCTCCAGCTTGATGTGGGTATCCATTGCGAAGACTGCATCGGTCATGAGCACCCGAGAAGTCCTCTCATTAACATGGGCAATCATTTCCCTGCGAACTGGCGACCTGTCAGCAGTCACAGGTATGGTCCTTCGCAGTGCAAAAGTCAGACGGTGGTCGGCACCACCCACGCGGCCAAAATGGTGCATCTTGGCGAGTGAACCTGAAACATGCGGCACTGCAAAAGAAAAAGACACTTGGTCAGATACTTTGCCAAAAAAATAAGGGAAGACGCTAAGTGTTCATAATTCAAAACGCAGCCGAGATACTGGACGCAGGAATTTTTCGAATCCGCGTCCAGACCTGCAAAGCGGCGTTCTGCAAACCAAGACTTATGAAAATTCTAAGTACTTGGACTCAAACGCCAGATTCTACAAAATCGGCGGTTGAAGACACAGAACGCAAGGATCAAATCCGCGTTCTGCAAACCAAGACTTGTGAAATTTCAAAGTGCTTGGACTCGGACGCCAGCGCCTGATGGCACAAAACGCGGCACAGAACGCATGGATCAAATCCGCGTTCTGCAAATCGCGTCCAGAGATCTTCACAATTAGAAATATTCTAAGTGAAGGACCCAGAGTGCAGAGTTCACCAGCGTCGGATCATCAGGCCCGCGCCCCGGTTATCATCTCAAGGACAGCGTCCGAGAATCAAACACGATCTTGTGTTAAAGGTCCTTAGGGTTCTATGAACATGTTTTAATGGCGGAACCCACACCGAAGGTGCATTTCTACCTCGAAAAACACCCTCCTGCGCAGAGGAAGCATCTCTCTCAGCCTCGGCGACGGTCGCCCTTGAGGTCGATGCAGTCGGTTTTGTCTTGGGAGCCATTGAAGATCAAGAAATCCGAGCGAGGAGATGAATAGTTGAACAGAGAAGGAAGTTCTTTTTCTCAGAGAATGCGTTCGTTCGGAGAAGAAGATACATCTCTCTAACTGTTGCCTTTTATAGGCACAGAGATTCGCGAAGATACGCAGCGTTTGGCCCAATAAACGCTGCAGCGAATCGCTGCCTGACGCGTGGAGCCAAATCATTGTTTGAACAGGGAAGATCATGCGTCGCGACCCCGCCACAAGTCAGAAGTTGACACGTGGAGCAGTTCATTTAATGAATCGGGGGATCCGCGCGCCAAAAGGCGAAATCTCGCCGTTTCCCCAGGCCAGCTGGCGGCGTAATCATGACATGGCACAGGTGCGCGTCCCAAAGTACGCGGCTCTTCGGTGGACATGCCCCGTCAGCATCATCATAAATGCACCCAGAAAATCGCGTCTGCATTTCAAGAGATGCGTCTCTCCAAAGTCCGCGTCCCCTCAAACAGGCCAAACATCGCGTCTCGCTAAGAAGTCGCGTCTTCAAAGCAGTCTCTGCTTTTTCAAAAGGGAACCTGCGTCCAGTCTCCTGCTTCTGCAAGTCAGTTCAACAGTACACTGACGCAAACAGACAACCAACCACTCCCGGCCAAAAGCGCACCCGTGACAGACTAAAAGCAATCGGGGAGGTCTAGACTGTGTATCTAGACACTCAACACGATCAACTCTGACGGCTTCAAAGAGTTCAACAGTACACTCACGAAGACCAATTCCAGATAAGATCAAACCCGAAGCATTAACAGTCCAGTCATAAACGCGAACACGGCTAAGATCCAAAGTATTCCGAAATCCGTCCCATTCAACTGCGGAATATCAGAAACTTTGGAGGGGGTTCTGTAGGCTGTCTAAAAATGACTAACAGACCAGCCATTAAGGAAGCAGAGTCTCAAGCTCTAGACGCGAGGAATCGAAGCTCGCGTCTCAGCATCAAGACGCGTCGGCCCGAAGCCCGCGTCTCAGCATCAAGACGCGTCGGCCCGAAGCCCGCGTCTCAGCATCAAGACGCGTCGGCCCGAAGCCCGCGTCTCAGCATCAAGGCGCGTCGGCCCGACGCCCGCGCCTCAGCATCCAGACGTGAAGGCCCGAAGCCCGCGTCTCAAACTTCAAGGCGCGTTTGGCTCGACGCCCGCGTCTCAAACTTCAAGGCGCGTTTGGCCCAACGCCCGCGTCTCAGTTGCAACTGCCCTGATTGCGGGGCCAGTCACCGCGCATGTAGCGGGTAGTGGCCCCTCATTCGGGAGCGTTTTCAGGAGGCACCTTCACCCCCTGAGACCCCTATAAATAGCCTTGTTTGCTATGAAGAGAGGATCGGAGTTTTGAAGGGAGAGAGCTTTGAGATAAGATCGAAACTTGGGAAAGGTCGAGAATTAAGAAGGTCAAGGCATCATCAAAATCGATCGAATCGAGGCAAGAGGATCATCAAGAGGGAAGCACGACTCTTCAGCGAGCTTACTGAGTACTAGCCGCTCTTCGCCTACCTCCTCTTTGAGAGTTTTGGTAGACGGAGCTGAGTTACTCTTTCTACCGACCGAAGAGAAGACCCCCGACGGTCCAGGACGGTCATCTGGTCAACGGAGAACAAGATTCACTCTCCATCGCCACACGAAGAACCCAGCTTTAAACAAAGGGAAGATTCAGACATCCTCCCTCCCTTGTAACTGGAAAAGAGGGAAGAGTAGTTCTTTTGGTTGTAATCGTTTCGCTTGAATCAAGGAAATCTTTTACAGCTAAAACCACTTTCTCCGACCACCAAATTTTCCGGCCCTACAAGCAGGAAGTCTACTTCAGGTTTCATTTTCTTTCTAGCAGGTGGGGCAATCTCGTGGAAGAGTGTAAAGCAGTCTATCACTGCTTCATCCACGATGGAGGCTGAGTTCATAGCTTGTTTTGAGGCCACAAATCATGCATTATGGTTAAGGAATTTTATCTCAGCACTTGGTGTAGTTGACTCTATTGCCAAGCCGCTAAAGATATATTGTGACAATACAGCAGCCGTTTTCTTCTCTAAGAATGGAAAGTACTCTAGTGGTTCCAGACACATGGAACTTAAGTACATGGTGGTTAGAGAAAGAGTTCAGAAACAGAAAGTGTCAATTGTAAGTATAAGTACCACTTTAATGGTTGCTGATCCAATGACAAAAGGATTGCCTCCAAAGACATTCAAGGAACATGTTGTTAGAATGGGTCTTTTGGGCAATCTGTAAATATATGTTTTGGTACTTATAAAATTGACAATATTGCGCTAATAAAAGTTTGTTTCTGTGTTTCCTGTTATCCAATTATGTGTGCACATATTATGTATGGATGTTTGTTAAACAGGAAATATCTTAACAAGACAATTACAGGGGTCATTTTGGTTATGGACTCAATTAGTAAGGGTTATCAATGTTGTGGTACATAGAAGGGAGTATGACGTGGATGTTGTATAACCGCTATGACTCGCATTGGTGGTCCAAGCTAATTGCAGTATTACAGTATTTCATATTTGGGCTTATCAGTTGTTGTTTTTAAAATTCGTGATCACGTGTCAAGGTTTTTCAGTATGGAATCCAATGGAGTCAAAATGTTTTGAAAAATGAGTCTTTTCTTTATTTGTTTTCTAAAGTCTTAACCTAATCGGTTAGTGGTCCAAGTGGGAGAATGTTAATCTCACGTTAAGGTGGCCCACTTAACCTTGGTTAATTAATTGGATTCCTAATTAAGGTTAACTGATATTAAGATGCCCATATTAAGTCACATTTATATAGTTTATATAATCTCTTGAGATATAAGGGTACCATGATGGATGGGTTTATTTCAAGGGTTTATTTGCAAATGTGTGACCCACTTTTCTCCTCCTGCAAAGAAATACAAAACTTCTCCTCATTTTGAGGACACCCATCAGTAAAAGAACAAGAGTTTTGTGCAAGAAAAAGGAGACAGAGAGAAGCAGGTTATTTGCATTAGGGTTTGCAGGATCAAAGGAATCAAGGTCTTCTTCAACCTTCATCTATTGTTCATCAATGGCTTCAGGTATGGGAATTTAAGTATTTAGGATTTTTTTGATTATGTATTCAATTCTTGAGATGATTGATTCTAAATTCATGGCTGTTAATTCGCATTAAGTTTATTTTAATTCTTACAGTCGGAGGTTCAAAGCTCATCCTCGAACGGGCTTCTGGTGTTTTTTATAGTAGTATTAATAGATAACTAATTATTAAAATAGAGTTTAGGAGAAAATAAGAGGGGGGAGGGGACAAAATTATGCACGTGTTTTAAACTATTTATTTTTAAAAGTAGTTGTCGATGTAAATTGAACTACACTTTATAAATAATATTAATTGAAACTTGCATATATCTATCATTACCGATAAAGAAGAAGAGATTCCGATTCAAACCTGAGTTTAAATCCTAATTCCTTATCGGGTTTAAGTTCAGATATTGCATATATTGCATGAATCCAACCGAACACAACCTGTTTACACCCGCATATAGCCATCAACTTCCCTTCCATTTTAACAAAACCTTTGTTATCTTTCCAAAAAAAATTTTTTGAAATTTCAAAATTTTATAGAATTTTGGCCGCTGGCTTGGTCCCAGTATCTGAACCCCCTTGAATAACTATGTACTTACCATTATTTTTACAGGAATTCCACATAGTTCAGAACAATGCATCATTTGGCTTTCTTTGGCGCGCAAAGGAAAAATAAGTCAGTGGTTGATTTATCAACTGCTATGAACAAAAATCATAATTTCATGCTATTTTTCAAACTATTTTGAGTTGGCATGAGACATGCTATGAACAAATGAATTCTGATTCTACAGCACTAATACTACAAGGCGCTGTCAAATGGCTTCGGATGACCCATTGGACTTGTGCTGTTGTAAAACATCACGGATGGAGAGCTGATATCAATAGCTGAAGACTCTTTCAGCCTTCTAAGCCTTGGCCTTTTTGCTGCTGACTCTTTCATTCTTCTCATGCTCAGCTTTTCTCATCTTTTTAATGGAATCAATAAGAGAAGATTTGTCCTGGTTACTTGAAGACTTTGCAAACGGATTTGTTGGCCGTGTACATTGCTTCTCGTTGCTTCCAGTATCTGAAATCCCTTCCCCAATAACTTTTATGGGTATATGATTGACTTGTTCTTTTAAATTTTGCTCGCTTCCGACCTTGGTAGTTTCTATGGGCTTTGCCTTGTCTTTTGTTCTCTCTTGGTTGCTTGATGCCTTTGCAAATGGATTTGTTGGCATCTGTGGCTTCACCTGATTAACTCCCACTTTTGTAGTTCCCTCCTTCATGGTATTGCAAGGTTCTATCTTCTTTTCAATTTTTCCATGATTGGAGAAGTGAGGATGAGGCAATGTTTTTGAAGGCTCTGCAGTTCTGATTTCAGATGCAGGTGAAGACTTGAGAAGTTGCATGTTTGTGATATTACCCTTTGAGGTTACATTTGGAGAGAAGACTGCTGCACTAGATTCACTTGACAATCTTTCCTGCATAAGTGGAGACTCAAATTTCATCTCACTACTGAAACAAAGTTTAGACTGTTCCTTGAACAGATTGGTTATTTACCTCCAATATCCCATTGAAGCGCTCTGCGAGTAAGGGAAGCTTCAGAGCAGTAACAAGCTTAATTGCACCCTTCAGAGACTTCTCCAAAGTCAGCAATCTAGCAAGTTCTGTGGCTCTTACAAGCTTGTCACCTGGAATACTCATTGGTGCAAGCAAAGCAAATTGTTAGGCGACAGGGTTGTAACAGGGTGTGCAATAATTTCTTCAGTGTGAAATCCTCACCATTGCAACAACTGGCAATAAGCCTCAAGATGCACCGGTCTATACCAGCTTCCATGTTGAAAGCCTCATCTTCAAGTGCAGTTGTGTCCAGGTCAGCGGCTGCCACTTCTTCAATTTTCTTCTGGGTCTGAGGTTTGAAACATCAAAAAAAGTCAGAATGCAACATGCAAAACTTTTGAACAATGAGGGAAAGAACTGTGTACCTGTGAGAGTTGCAGGTTGCTCATAATGAACTCATTTTCAAGGTCACCAGCACCAAGGTCAGAAGAGGCAAGAGGAAATGAAAGGTCAAGCAGTGTAAGAACTGGCTTGGGCATAACCTGAAAGAGGCAAGATGTATGATGATGGAAACAGAAAATAACAGGCAAAGTGAGGCAGGTGATAGACAACTGATAGCAGCCAAGAGGAGGCAAGGCTCCTACCGATGGATAAATTTCAGGGGACTTGCACACGATACAAAACAGTTTGCTTGAGTTTAAACCCACCACCCAATAGTTATCATCTTCAGACTTTCTTACTTTGCTGGCACTGCAATGAGGATTATGTTTGGCTGCTTTAGATGCCGAGACAGTAAAAAGCAGAAAAGGTGACAATTTGTAAGAACCCGAGTATGAGTATAATCAGTACCTGAAGAGTGGAAGCCAAGTACCTCCATACTGGTTACTAAACACCCTCAGCACCCCCTACACTCATCACCAATCAAGTAAGTTTCTATTATTCAAATCAAAGCAAAAGGATCACATGGTTCAGTAGATGAGTTCCAGCTGACAGACCTTGGAATCATATGCGCTTAACTGACCCTCTTCACTAAAGCCGAACCATGCAAAACAAGCATTGGGAGTCAAAGGAAGGCGACATGTGATTGGCTGAGTTCTTTCAGAGATGTTAAACACTTTAACTTCTAGCATCTGTCAAGCAGATATTCTTACATTACATAGAGCAGAGTGGTTCAATCATCAATGTTAACTGGATAAAGAACATGATCCGATAAATTGAACTGAGAAAATGTTTCTTCTTTTTCCTTTTCAGATCAAAGTTTAATGTGACCACCCATGCAGGCCCTAACTCGGACCTCCTTCAAGAGTAATTTTTCAAATTTTAATTAGTGGATGCAAACAAACCTGATCTCCCGATGGAAGACAGTCCGAAGCATGGATAACAATAGCCAATTCATCTTTATAACCCGCTGCCGTCACCACTGGTCCATTAAGAGATATGATATACCTCTGCAATGAGATTTGATCAACAAAATTAGGCAAAAAACTAGGTACCAAATGATAAGCATCAATCTCGATGATATGCAAAAGCCAATCTGATGATAAGCATATATCTCAACATTGCGTCCTTTATGTGCAATGATACATGTAGATCAATAGATATACTTGAAACTACAGCTGAAATGAAAAATACACTACCAATTTATGTCTACCATTATCCTTAGCCATCATGCCAAAAGCCCTTTTTAAATGCTGACAAGCTAGTGAGAATGAGCTACTCTGTTACGACAGGTAAAGGACCTAGGTCCTTGATAATTGAATGTTTCTGATGTATAATTCAGGAACTTTTTTTTCCCTAAAAACATTCTCCCTTCTATTCTTATTATTTTAGCACATGGACAATTAAGAAAGCAGAATAATGTAACACTGTATAGCAAGAGAAGAATTTTTGCAGCATGATCAAGAGAAGACCATGACCAAAACAGCAAAATGACCCATCAAGAGATCTGTAGCACTAAAATATAATGCATGGTAAATTTCTATGAATATGGGGGAGACCAGGAAATTTTTAATAGTAAGGATCTGAACATCATATTCTTCCAATACTAGCCCATCATTGACCTTTGTCATCAGTTATCAATCACCAGAAGAAATGTAGCAACAATTAAAAGTTATAATGACCAGAAGAAATGGAGCAGCGATATAACACAGTAAAACAAAAAGGCCAAAAGAAGTACAACTACATCCAACTTCCGCAAAATTTCCTGGTACAGGATTTGACTACAGTGTTCTATTTCCAGCTTAGATCACTTCACTAACACTTGTCTAGATTAGTTTTGTCTGAAAAGTATGAATTTAGCACTATTCTGCATCCTAAATTAATATCATGCTGAGGTCATGTGACAGTTTTCTGTAAGTTGGAGTTGGAAAAGTGGGAGGTAACGTAGTAAAATCCAGTAAAGATCACCGGTGTGGAAATTGAGGAAAAATTCTGTAAGATAGCAGTAGAATATTTCTACAAGTCTCGCCTATAAAACTTTGAAAATCAAGATGTTATTATCATTGCATTCAGATAGTAGCTCACCATTCTGCTCAATCATAACGACAAAATTACAGAATGAAAATAACTGTGAAAGCTAAAATTGACTGACAGAAACTTATTGGCAAAGAAGATGGGGGAACTAAGTGTTTGGTCACTTCATGTGGAACGGGGAAGTTTGGAGTTGTTAGGAATGTTAGAGTGAAATTCATTGTATCCGTTCCAAAATAAGTCAAAAAATATATGAAAAGCTGAAAACCGTGATGTAATCGACATCCAGTTTAATATCTCATTGGTTTGCTTCACTATCAATGACCATAAAAACCACAGAACTAAAAACTGACGCTAACAGCTGAATGAATAATTGAAATGGTGAAGCACACTTGAAAGTATATTGTCATTTAAGCCAAATTCAGTCTCAGTGGTAGTTATTAGAAATGATACGAGAACATAGGCTTGACTGTAATTCCCAAATTCCAATTCATACATTAGACAAAAGCAAAGCGTCTGCAAAAATCATAGACCAACATGTGTTATCAACAGCAAATTCATGTATACTATCTCATCATTTTGTTTTGCCAACAATATTCATAAAACCATAGGATGAATTTATTTGAAATTTCATCACCCATACAAGAAAAGAGGTCAGTAAATTATTTGTTTTAAACCACCTATATTCTGTAAGAGGTTAAGAGAACATTATTAAAAGGTTCAAACCAAGTAACAAGGAAAAAGTCATGTTCAGAATGATGAAATATAACAATGTTGAATGCCATGTGAACCCACTTGAAATAGCTACCTTTCATAAATATAAGGAAAAAAAGGAAAACCCCGAAGACATTTATGCAAAAATGTTTATATAGTGATAGTAATACAAGCAGATAATTGAGTTGCCTTCCAAATGCTAAAAACAACATCAAATTGATTAGTTCCCTGAGTACTATAGGTTCGAACAATGCTTTTCATTTTCCAAAAATGTGATTTGAAATATATAGGCATCAATATGAGGATATCCACATCAAAGGAGAAACTAGAATCCTGTTTGTTCTCTAAATTTGATGTTGATTCAGTTTATATATTGTTGAAGTTACAAACCTGCAAGCCGCCCTCAGTAAAGATGCGAAGAAAATTAAGATTTGTAACTGCAGCCACCCAGCCTGTACCAAGGGCTACAGCTTTCACTTCCTCTGTTTCAAACCGCATCGACCACTGGCAAGACAATTGAGATCATGGTACAATGAAAAGTGCAGAATCACCGATCAAATGCAAGTGAATTGGATCACAGGTTACCTATACTAGCAGAAAGAAGTTACCTCACTGTTATTAGCCCAACTACTAAAAGGTCGATACATTAGAGTGCTCATGTTCTTTTCCCCCTTGCATGGATTTGCAAAGATGCTTCCATGTTCATTTAGGGAGGCCATGGTGAAGCCAAAATGGTCAGTCATAGAGGGAACCCTGGGACCTCTCCCAGTGTCATGAAAGTCAACCTGCAAGAAAAGATACATATAAAACACAATAATATAATTTATACAAAGACAATGTAAAATTGAAGTGAAACTAAAAAGTAACTGATATAGTTTTATAAAACAAGTTCTACCAACAGCAAGGTTCTTTTGGGTACTGTAATGTTGGCAATGGAATCAAATGTGCTATTTCAGATAAAGTCAACAGTAGTGTTTTTTGCACCTCTATATGGGAATATATCTCATTTTCCATTGTCGTTATACTTCCAAGCATATTGTAGGCAAGAAATCGCCGCTTTCCAATCTGCACTGGAGTTGAACCCGACTGAAAAGCCTCCTGCATATTTGAACTTGAAGACTTCATTGAAGTGATACATTCTTCTCCTCCATCACTTACTTTCTCCCTGCGCTTAATAGAACTTCTTTTGCGCGACTCAATCTGACGAACTAAGCCCTCTTCTCCATCAATATCTTCATCAGAGTTTTCATCTATATGAGATTGCTTCCTTAGTCTTTTTCGGCTAGTTGGAAAAGATTCACCATGGCACTCTTCCAAAGCATCATCTAAACTGCCTGAAGTACCTGGCTTGTCATCATCCTTATCATCATCATCATCATCAAATAGGAGAAGTCCATTTGTATTTTGGTTAGGGGCACCATCAGTAGGGGACTTCATACATGAAGGAACCACAGACTCCCACATACCAAATTTTCCCATGATATCAATAACAGCCAAAGTATTCCCTTTTGGTTTCCAAGCTAACCAACATATCCTGTCATCAAACTTCTGTCTGTCAATATCCTGCCTTTGGTCAATGTCCCAGATCAAAACCTGTTTATCTAAACCAGAAGTAGCCATGTACTTCCCATTGGGAGACCAGGACAGGAAGCATACACTTTTCTCATGGTCTCCCTTTAGTGTAAATAACTTCTCAGCCGTGTCCCTATCATACATCACCACATCATTTCTCAAACCGGGAACAGCCAAAGTTTCCCCGTCAGGGCTCCAACCAAGCACATTTAAGAGGGAGCTATCTGAATCACAATTAGGGGCTACTGCTTTCAGAGTATGTACTGGTTTTCCAGTAGAGAGTTTCCAATATATGACAGTGCCAAACGTGTCAACAGAAGCCAAAAACTCATTTTTGGGATCAAAAGCTAGACCAGTGACAGATCCTTTATGACCCCTCAGGACCCTGGAGATTGAACTATCTATGGTAGCAATCAACTTGATGCCATCATCATCACCGGCAGCAGCCAACAAGCTACCAGATTTATTGAAGGCAAGGGATCGAATTGGTAAAGTGAACCTGGTAACATTGCTCTGAAACTCCCCATCTGAAATACATATAGACCAGTTTAAAAGGTTAGAGTTCAGATGCTAAGATTATCCAAAGAACCAAAACTCCTGTCTTCCAATATGAAGTCATGCAATTAGCATAGCATATACTTTTTCATCAATAAGAGGCTGAGTAATATACAGCCTAGTTTATCTCACAGGAAAATCTAGAAAGAAATCAGTTGTTCCCTTCACTGACTCAATTTCAGGCCCCCAAGTCCAAAACACATCAACTAACAACGCCTCAAGTAATGAGTACATGGCATTCTCTCAAAAATAATAGTAGTTACATGCATTGATAGGGAAAGACACAAGATTAGAAAAGATTTCTTACATTAGCATCAAATGATCAACAAAACCGATGTCATATTCATAATTCACCAGCGAGTTTGATCTAACCCGAATGGGTTTAACATTTCGAAAGAGTGTAGCAAGTTACCATGGCCAAGGGAAGTTGCATTTGCATTCAGAAATCAATAAGAAAACAGAAAGTCTACATAAAATATCAGCGAACCTAAACAATAAACTTTTAGCCGGTTATAAATTTCAGCTTATTAAAATAAATTTCTGATGGAGGAATGCTAACAGCTGTAATGAAATTCTAGGAAATGAAAATAGCTAATCAACTTTTCACAGTTAAGTAAGAAATAACCCTAATTAACCATCTAATTACATACATGGCGCAAGAATATTCTTAAATAAAACCCAAAAGACTAATTTTGAGGCATATTGCATAAAGAATCAAGTTTTCGTGATTCCAAAGGGAAATTACCTGGAAAAGTGTAAAGCTTGACGGAGTGATCGATGGATCCAGAAGCGAGAGAACTAGAACTAGGGTTGAGAGCGAGGGCGGTGACCCCATCCTTGTGATGGCTGAGGACCTTAATGGGATTCGACGGCTGCGATTGATCGTGGATACAGATAGAGGTGTCAGAGGCGGCGGAAGTTAGAAGGAGGTGATCGTCGTCGCCCCAAAGGATCGAGCAGACGAAGGCGGAGGCGGAGCCGTTGGCCTTGTGAGCTTCTCGTAGCTTCAGTGATCGCCCTTTCATGGTTAATTTCAATTCTTATTGCTTTTCTTTCCGTCTTCGCTGTGGATTTGAGGTTAGGGTTTCTTCTTATTAGGACCTGAGGGGGATCTGAATTTTGGCGGGAAATGGGTGGAAATTTTTCGTCTCGTTGGCGGGAATTTGATGGAAAATTTTCGTCTCGTTGGCGCTTTCGCGCGCGATCGGGTTACCGTCAGGTGAGCGTCTTAAACAATTTTTTTTAAATAGCGTTAGTGCAACACTTTTGCAAATTGACAAAAAGTTTTGCAAATGATCCCTTTGCAAATCATCTTAAATTTTAGGGATTTTAGATATACCCCCTTTACATTATTCTTATTTATAAATACCCCTCAAAATCTTTATATTTAAAAATTACCTCCTTAAAAGTTTTAAATTCTTTGAAATTAGTCATCTTACTTATCATTAATAATTTGAGCTGTTAATTTTACGATAAGTTTTCTTGAATTACCTATAAAGTTTTGTTTAAAGACATGTAAACTACTAACATAGAAATATATCTTTCGGGTATAGAACTATATATTTAAAAAATTAAAAATGTAACAGTTCTAGATGATTTTCATGAACACGTCAAATCTTTTATTTGTGCAAAAACTATCTTTATTTTTTCATGCTTTTAGAATTAGGGAGTTAAAAATAAAGAAGACATGGGAAAAAGGAAAAAAACCTAGGGCTTGATCATGTATTATATATCCCTCATTGTTTCTTATTACTAGTTGTCTAGTATAAAACTATGTGAGTACTTAAAAAAAAATAATTTAAAAAATCAGGGGGTTAAATAAGTTAAGATTTAGAAACTAAAGTTTGCGAGGTAATATGGGCATTTTGTAAAAACTCTTGTCCCATATCATTAGAGACAATGTATAGTGTTAAATTTCAAATAACTTAAAGCTTTTAAGAGGGTTTTCTAAATAGAAAGTTTGGGAGAGTATTTCTAAATGCGAATGATACAATGGGGTGATTCACAAAAAAATCCTAAATTTTATTTGGGTGTCAAAGAAGTACTAAAAATCATATTGGAAGCATTTTTCTCTCTCCTTTTTTTGTTTTATTCTAATTATTTTTTTAAAACTTATGATCATCATCTTAATTGTAGTCTGTCCTACATTTTTAAGTAGCTTTAAAAAAAAAAAAAAAAAACTAGGAGCGAAAAAAAAAAAAAGTTCATTTTGATATTGATCCTCATAGTTTTTTTAATCAACATATTTACAAGTGGGGTTTTAGGATATATTTCCCTAATAAATGTTAATCTTGAATATTAGCCCCAAATTCATTAAGGACTTGATAACTTAAAAAAAAAAAAAAAAAAAAATCTTGGATTGGCTCTTGAAGATGATATTATACCTTTCCTCTTCTTTCGCTCGGTGTCTCGGACCTTTGTGTAGGGGTCAATACCTATATGAAAACAGTAGATTTGATCGGGCTTATATTTGGCTCTTGCCTTCATGCTGGAGAGATTTTTCACATAAATCCTTAGTCTTCTTTCTAGGTGCCTGGTTATTTATTTTTCTACAATTTTATTTCAGTCAAGCTAGTTAATTATTGTTTACAGGCTAAAAGTTTTTTTTTTCCCCACAAGCTTTTCATTTAATATTATTTCTACCATGTAGTATGCTAGATATTTATTTCCTTCTGCTGCTGCTGCAGACGGTGTTCCAACTATAGTTTGGTTGATCAAACGCGTGCCCGATCAAACTTATGAAATAAATAGGTATTTGCAGTCAGAGCAACAAAACCAACCAACTGATACAAATTTTGCAACACGTTCAAGTTCCTGAGTACAAATAAAATAAAGATAAATTGCCAAAAAAAAAAAAAAAAACTCTTTGTATCATCAACATCTTACAAAAAACCTCTCTGTTCTATGGAAATAAGAAAAAAGTTCCCTGGTTCTCTTAAATTAATCGAAAAACACATCCTACCATCACAAATTTTAGTGCGAATTTCCTGTTGACCTAAAAATTGAGGTTGCTAACCCAAATATTCAATTAATCACATGTTTTGATGGTCCTCGACTCTAATTAGTAACTAATGATATTGAAGTCGTGCTTAGATATACACATGTTATTTATCAAAAAATGATTAATTCAATATGATATTGTGAAACTCAAAGAGTCAAACCCTAACAATACAAGTTGGAGTATATATCTCGGTGAGGATAGGGATGGCTAATGGGGCGGGTCTACCCACTTCGACCCACCCCGCGCCGCCTTATGCGAGCCGTTTGGGTCGCACAGGACGGTTTGCGGGTCAACCCAGACCGCCCCGTTAAGGGGCGGGTCAACTCGAATTGACCCGTCCCGTGACGAATCACGGAACGAATCGGGTCAGGAAAATTTTCCCCAACCTCTCCTCTTTTTTTTTGTTTTTTAAAAAGTCCTATGTTATTATACATGTGTGTAGGAAAAATTAGTTTCACACCCTATTTTATTTATTTTATTTTATTTAACCTTCAATAACTCAAAAAATTGCTACTGGGGTAAATTTGAAATATTCAAAAATAAAAATAATATTAAAATTTGAGACGAGTTGGACCAGTCCCGGCGAATCCGGGTAACGAATCGGGTCTAGAGACCCGATTCATTATCTGATTGCTTGATTCGTCTCGTTTGGATTCGTTACAATACAAGTTCAACTCGTCTCGTAACAGATTCGTTAGCTAACGAAACGAATCAACCCGATCCGTCCCGTTAGCCATCCGTCGTTGAGGATTGGAGTTAAAAGAAACCGCAGACGTCGATATTTTAGTCATTTCATAGAGTGGTCTTTGTGCTAAAATTAAATTAGTTTCTCAGTTTCGCGCGAGAGCTGTGTCCCTAAAATTAAAATTTTCTAGAAACGGTCACCAGAGAGAGCCAGGCATGAGATGAGATCCCATGGCCTTCTTCGCATCCCATCGCCACCTTCGCTCCATCTATATCCTCTTTCCATCAAACCATCCATCTCTCCATTTTCCACCTCCCTCGCGAGATACAATCCATCATCAACAACAAAAAAAACATTTTCCCACATCTTTCAACACTGTTCCAAGCATCCAGACCCAATCAGAGGCCAACTGGCCCATGCCCAGATGATAACTTCTGGGTTCACGCCCACAATATTTGTCACGAACTGCCTCATCCACATGCATCTTAAATGCTCGAACCTAGGCTATGCCCGCAAGGTGTTCGATCGTATGCCCCAAAGAGACAGCGTCTCTTGGAATGCCATGATCTCTGACTACGCCAACAATGGCTTAATCCACATCTCACTGTCCCTGTTTGATGAAATGCCTGATAGGGATGCCATCTCGTGGAATACGATCATGTCCGGGTACTTGCAGGATGGGAGGCCACATGAGTCTGTTGATCTCTTTCTGAGAATGAGATTGAGTGAAATTTCCCCAGACCGTACCACGTTTGCTGTGGTACTTAAAGCATGCTCTCTCTTGGAAGACTACAAGATGGGTATCCAGATTCATGGATTGGTTGTCAAGATGGGTCTAGATTTGGATGTGGTTGCAGGCAGTGCTATCGTTGATATGTATGCCAAGTGCAAGTGTTTGAGTGATTCTCTTCATTTCTTTAGTGAAATGCCGGAAAGGAACGGGTTTCGTGGAGTGCGGCTATTGGAGGATGTGTTCAGAATGAGCAATTTATTGATGGGTTGGAGCTATTCAAAGAGATGCAACAAGGGAGTTGGGGTAAGTCAGTCTTCTTACGCTAGTGTTCTCAGGTCGTGCGCTGGGCTGTCCTGTGCTAGAACTGGTGGCCAGTTTCATGGGCATGCTTTCAAGAATAACTATAGTTGTGATGTTGTGGTTGGGACTGCTATTTTGGACATGTATGCCAAGAGCGATAGTTTGGATGATGCCATGAGAGTGTTTCAGGAACTCCCTGTTCATAGCTTACAGACTTGGAATGCCCTTGTCGTGGGATTTGCACGGAACAGCCGAGGGGTGGAAGCTATGGAGCTGTTTCGAATCATGAATTGCTCTAGTGTTGGTGTAGACAAGATAAGCTTGTCAGGTGTTTTCAGCGCCTGTGCAGAGGCTAAAGGATACTTACAGGGCATGCAAGCTCATTGTTTGGCTATTAAAACTAGCCTTGTATTGGACATTTGTGTAGGAAATGCAATATTGGATATGTATGGAAAGTGCAAAGCTTTGGATGAAGCATGCACTGTCTTGAGGAGATGGGCCAAAGAGACGCAGTCTCTTGGAATGCCATAATCACAGCTCTCGAGCAAAATGAACAGTATGAGGGTACCTTGGTGCATTTCAATCAAATGTTGAAATGTGGCATGGAACCTGATGAGTTCACTTATGGAAGTGTCTCAAAGCTTGTGCTGGATTACAATCATTGGATCTGGACTGAAGGTCCATGACAAGATCATAAAATCAGGACTTGGCCTGGATTCTTTTATTGGAAGTGCTCTTGTTGACATGTATTGTAAATGTGGAATGATGGAAGAAGCAAAGAAGCTCCATGACAGAACGGCAAAGCGAACCCTGGTATCATGGAATGCTATCATCTCAGGGTTCTCCCTCCAGAAGCAAAGTGAAGAAGCTCAAAAGTTCTTTTCCCAGATGCTTGACATGGGTTTGAAGCCTGATAATTTCACTTATGCTACAGTGCTTGACACCTGTGCGAATCTAGCCATGGTGGGGCTAGGGAAGCAAATGCATGCTCAGATCATCAAGCAAAAGCTACTTGGTGATGTATTTATATCTAGTACTATTGTAGACATGTATGCCAAGTGTGGGCACTTGCAGGACTCGCTATTGATGTTTGAGAAGATGCAAGAAAGAGACTTCGTGTCATGGAATGCATTGATCTGTGGCTATGCTCAGCATGGCCTTGGTGCAGAGGCAATTAGAATGTTTGAGAGGATGCAATCAGAGAAAATTAGGCCAAACAATGCAACATTTATAGCAGTACTAAGGGCCTGTGGGCATGTTGGTTTGGTTGATGAAGGCATGAGCTACTTTGATCTGATGACTCATCACTACAAATTAGAGCCTCAGATTGAGCACTATTCATGCATGGTGGATATCATTGGACGCTCCAAGGGCACCTATGAAGCTTTAAGGCTTATTGATGGCATGCCATGTGAGGCTGATGCTGTTATATGGAGAACGCTCTTAAGTGTTTGCAAGATCCATGGAAATGTCGAGGTGGCTGAAGTAGCAGCGACTAAGATACTGCAATTGGATCCAGAGGATTCTTCTACTTATGTTCTACTATCGAACATTTATGCAGAGGCAGGAAGATGGGAGGAGGTGTTGAAGTTGAGGAAGATAATGAGACAGAGTAAGCTGAAGAAAGAACCTGGTTGTAGCTGGATAGAAATAACGAGCGAGATGCATGCTTTCCTTGTTGGAGACAAGGCTCACCCAAAATGCAAGGAAATTTTTGAGATTTGGATGAACTGATCGGAGAGATGAAGTGGGTTGGGTATATGCCCGATAGAGAGTTCTTTTATGATGATGAGGAAGAGGAGAAAGGAAATCAGCAACAACAGCTTGGAATTGGCAATGGGTAAGAGTCTGAGATACCGGTGCTACTCCTTATACAACTGCATATAATCCACTATTATTGCTGGGAGGTATGCACAGGATCAAATCAATGCCAACCCCCATCGCACATCAATGTATATGTGGAATATGCATCAAAAAAATCATTTTATAGAAGTTAAAAGGGATTATTCCTTATATCGGATAACACAAGAAGATGGGCATCATTTATGGGGCAGAACTTGAGCAATAGTTATCCCGTAGAGGATCAAGCTGGCTGTCAAAACAGATGGAAGCCGCCCTGACATTAACATATTCAAGCACTTCCAATGGTATTATTCTGCTTGACCAGTTGGCATCACATGCAAAATTCAAAATATTACACACAATCAAAGTGTCTGGAACTGAAGAAGCTTCTACGAAGCCCTCTCCACTTCTTTAAACAACTGGGACACATTAGATGTTCAGGTGAGAAGAGAAAGAAAGGCTTGCAGATAAGGGATCTGTATTAATGTACGTCCCGAAGTGTTGTTACATTTTGAGGGAAAATAAGTATCACTGAGTTCTTTAAGCATCTAGTTCTAATCCAATTCTAGTAAAATCATTCATCTACTTATTTGTTAGGAGATCAAAATAATAAATGATGAGTTCATGATAATGTTACATTGTAGATTCACATAAGAAATTGTAAAAAATTCTCTAGTTTTTGAGTTGAGTTTTATATGTTTGGCAGATAATTATTTGACTCTCTTTGCCTTATTATATGTGGAAGGAAAATGCATCTTAGATGTGTAAATTTTGTATTTCTTGATTGTGGCCTGTGGATTTTATCTTTATTCACATCATGCTCTAGTTATACTAGTTACGATTTGCCCCCGTGAAACATTTATAAGTAGATATAAATTATTTTACTAGTTTTAACTTCATACAACACATCAATAATTCTTCAGAATATATGCAAAATCCTTATGCTTGACTTCAACTTGAGTTAAGGATGCAATGAAGAGCTTCAGGCAAGATTCTTTCAGTAAAAT
Source organism: Agave tequilana (assembly GCA_038442645.1). NCBI lineage: Eukaryota > Viridiplantae > Streptophyta > Magnoliopsida > Asparagales > Asparagaceae > Agave > Agave tequilana. The sequence goes on from JAVJIF010034551.1 coordinate 40,714, forward strand.
GCTTGAATTAGGAATTTTGCCTTCCAAACTCATGTAATCATGCATGCTTGTCATCATATAGACAATTTCTTTGTTTGCCATTATTTCAGAGATACTGTGACTAACTTAAGCTGATGATGAACATCTTTGTAGGTAAAAACAATTGTCTTTCAGTCAAGGTGTTGCAGCAAAGAGGCATAAAGGAATTTCCAAATTGTAGTGGGGAGGCAAGTAACAGGCCTACAGTCATGAGAAGAGGACCAAGCAAGGATCTGATAGTGAGCAATTCTTTTTGACTGTTCTTCTGTGATGCTTCTTAATTGTTTCATGCCTGAAAAATCCGTTCTTTAACTGTCTTAACATGGTTTCATATTTATTTCTTCAATTTAACAGCTTGGCCCGTTAGTGGTGTCTTCACTCTATGATAGTTTACAACTGATCTCCCTGTGCACACACGTACGCGCGCGCGCGCGCAGAGAGAGAGAGAGAGAGAGAGAGGAGAGAGAGAGAGAGAGAGAGAGAGATTATGTGCAAATTATAGAGAGAGATTATGTGCAAATTATAGAGAGAGATTATGTGCAAATTAACTCTTAATCATAGGTTTCTCTTAAGATTGTAAAGAGAGAAGAGAGAGAGAGTTCTTGATAGAGAGATTATGCACAAATTAACTCTTAATTGTAGGTTTTTCTTAACCAAGAGGATAAAGGGAGAAGAGAGAGTTCTTGATAATGTGCAAATTAACTCTTAATCATAGGTTTATCTTAACCAGGGGGGGGGCGGGGGGAGTTCTTGGCAATGTGCAAATTAACTCTTAATCATAGGTTTCTCTTAACTAAGAGGGTAATTTCCAATAGCTTCCTCACTCTATTGGAAGTCCTGGACCCACAAATAATAAAACTCTATCCGGTAGGTTCAATTTGACGAGGCAAATATTTCTATCTCAATTAGATATATTTCTATACCGAAAGAGAGACAAATTGTACCCTACATGTACGTGCATACATATGTACATTCCTACATCATATTGAAAGAACTGTTATATCACATAGGCTGTAATATAAGAGTTTACACTTGTGTTAGTCTTTCGGAATGCGGCAAAATTATGGTACTGAAAACGTACGTGTATAATATGATTAGGATATTCTAGAAAACGGGTAAACATTCGGCAGTAAAAAAATGTGAAGGCCAAGAATTTGGATTGCATAAGTACGAGTATTATTTGTTAACTTTAATAACAAATACAAAAGTAAAATTCAAGAGCGAGCATCCGGATATTCGAGTATGGACAATCGAGCATCCTGGAACCTTCTAACAAGTATTTTCATATATGTACTTAGAGTTTTAGGAGTATTGGGGCGTCCTACCAAACTAGGACTCAAATCCTACTCGAAGTAGGATACAATTCGCTTATAAATTTGGACAGGTTCTGGACATACTAACACCTTGACTTTCTCGGGCGATATCTTCCTCATACAATGTCCGTTTTCTATGATCTTGGGCTCATATCGAAGCTAAGAAAAATATCTATCTAATAGAGCTGGTCTGGTATCATAACTATTCGACCACCTACTACATTAACTCTTGGAAGATAGAGGACTTGTTGTCTAGTGGCTGGTCTCTCTAATCTCCTTTCAGGTTTCTCTTTGTCTATAAATTGCGATCCAAACTTTCACCGGAAGTAAGCTTCTTCTCATTTTTCTTAGTTATTCTTCTTCTCTAAGATTCAATACTGACTTGACTATCGGAGGGCCATCGCGGGCCAAGTTGGTGACGTTAACCCTTAGCTGTCTTGTAGAACTTTATGGGGAATCTCTCTGATGCTTCCAAGATCTCTCTCGCTAAATTAGTGCCTCATCATTGAGGCTTTCATTGGGAGCTAAATTCAAGATCTCTCCGAAGCTTTGAAGGTTGAGATCTTGCTGCAATCATAAAGGACGTACGCTAAAATTGATTGTGATCAAAAAGGAGATACACTGATGTAACTTTTTTATTTCTTAGATAACACAATTTTCAATCTACTTTAGAGCATCAAGATACATGAATTGGGGCTTTCATTGAAGCTTCCAACTCATCATTGGGGCTTTTATTGAAGAGATCTCTCTGGACCTTCAAAGGCTGAGATCTTACTGGGATCATAAAGGACGTACGCTAAAATTGATTGTGATCATAAAGGAGGTACGCTGATCTAACTTTTTAATTTCTTAGATAACGCAATTTCAATCTATCTTAGAGTATCAAGATACATGAATTCTTGATAATCTAAAGATAGAGGAAAGAATAATAATAGACAAGCTTTCTTTATCTCTTTATAAGGGAATTTTGCTTTGCAAATTATTATTATTGTTATTTTTACCATCAAGATCTTTATCTCTATGAGGCGATTTTCTTTAGAACTTATCATTATTTTCGATCATCACGATTAAAGCATCTTGTTGAGATAATGACAATAGTCAGATAAATAAGTTTTTTCCTCAAATACTTGAGATTACTCTTTAAAGATATATTTTCCTTATTTTTCATATTTTCACATTTTTTTCCTCAACAATTAATAAGTATAGACAGAAGAAGTTTCACTTTGCAATGGCGAGTACTTTTCTACAAATTTTGTTCTTGGTAGTCTTAATCCTTGAAAGTGTTTCTCAAATTTATCTGTTGTCGATTGGTGGAAGGATTTTATTTCGATCTATCGAAGAATTCGTTTCATGATTTGTTTTTTGCATTTAGTTCATCTGTTAAGTATAGTAATTCTTTCATTGAAATTGAGCGATTATGATTGGCTGACATAATTTAAACTCTAGATGATTTACCAACAATTAAGTTTTACGAGTTTTTTCTCTGTCCTCGAATGATATAACAATTTTCTTGCATCAAACTTTGTTTGGAATTCTGATGATCGAACACTTAATTCATAAAGTTTTTTCTACCTTATACAATCAGTCGTCACCCAGGTGGCTGAGCTTTATCACCACGAGTGCATGAGATGCAACCCAATCCCAAGTAGTTGAGCTTACTCACAATGGGACCGGGGCACTCATAGAACATGCAGTTGCTAATATGTCAAACAAGAAAAATATTAAACATCCCACCTAGAATGATGAGGTGAAGAAAAGGCTCGAGTCGTCTGAGTTTGTTTATTAGCAACCCAGTTCCTGTAGTCCACCAATTTCCACTAGAACAACGAAGGTGATGAAGAAGCTTAGGACGTTCAGGTGTCGTTACAAAACAACTGACTCCTCAAGTCCATTACTGTCAAGTAAGATTACACTCCTTGCCTTAAAAAAATTATTCAGATCGAGTAAGATTACACTCTCTGTCTCAAAAGAATTATTCAGGTCGAGTAAGATTACACTCCCATGTCCCAAAAGAATGATCCATGTGAGTATGATTACACTCCCTAACACAAAAAGCTACATAAGCAAGTCAAGTTCTCTACTCTCGTTGCCTAGTTCAAGAACAGAGGTCGAGCATCCTACACTCCCGAACCCATCTCAATTTTTGCTGAAATAGTGGCTACTTCATCCCGATAACTCTTTGCACTCCTAAAAAAAAAATTTATGATGAATATATGATAACTTTCATGCTTGAAAATGTGGTTTTTTTGTTCTACTAGAATAGCTCATTGAGTTGGAACGATCAAAACCCTACCGACCAACATCATATATTATCCGAATGATTATAGAGAGTTCGGTAGAAGTAAGGTCGCTGTGGGAGAGAGGAGATAGAGGAGATGGAAGAAGGTAGCACAGAGATTGGACGACAAAGGAGCGAGAAACGGCGCATGAAGCAGGCCAGAAGTGCTCCTGGTCGACCGCCCGGTCGACCGGTGGAGGAGGCCGGTCGACTGGCGTGCACAAGCGTGCACAGGAAGAAGCGGTCGACCGACTGAAAGCAGGCCAGTCTCGGTTGGGCGCGGTCGACCGGGCCGGTCGACCGTGGCATGGGTCGGTCGACCGGCCGGTCGACCGGCAGGCTCGTTTGGACTTTCATTTTAGGATTCGAATTCCTTTTCTGGATGGGATTGAATCCAACCTGGGTTTCCATAAATTCAGGGACTCTGTGGCTATAAATAGAGGCTAGAGGCCTCATGTATTGTATCCCTAAGAATCCCAAGAAATATCTCCAATAATCCTCAAGTTCCCCTCTTGTATTAGTTGTATTGATTGTTGAATCAACAAAATCTCTCTCTCTCCCTTGCCCCGAGGACGTAGGCATGTTGGCCGAACCTCGTTAAATTTGTACGTTGATTGCTCTTCTCTATTGGTTGTTGTTCCTGTTATGTTGGTTGTTTCTCCGACTACATCGAGTCTCTGCCAGGTGGGCGGATTCCTCAAGGGTGGTTGTTGTGTTTCCTCCCGACCCGCTGCGCACAACAAGTGGTATCAGAGCATCTCAGGTTCGATGTGGGATCATCTGTTGATTCGAAGGGCATCTGTTGCTGATTGGCGGAGATCGTGTGTCGATCTCGGATCAGAGTTGAGACTGTTTGTGAGATCGTGTGTCGATCTCAGAACAGCGTGTGAAGATTGCTCGAGGAATCAAGTTGGTGGAGTAGATTGCTTCGGAAACTCTTCGAGGGTTTCGCGTGGAGGTAAAGATCCTATCTTTATCTAGTTTATTTTATCTAACTCTGTTTGTTTCCACATTGCTTAGAGGAATCAGTTGAGAAGATGGCTGGAGAAAGTACATCGGTGAGATTCATGAATCCACATCCAAGGATTGATGTGGTGAAGTTCAACGGGACGAACACCTTTAGTATGTGGAGGTGTGAGGTTATGGATGCGCTGACGGCATCAAACCTCGAAGACACTCTACAGTTAGAGAAGAAGCGCGCATCAACGACGGAAGAAAATTAGGACAAGATGAACCGTTCGGCTTGTGGCTTGATCAGGTCTTGTCTGACACAAGACATCAAGTATCAGGTGTTGCATGAGACATCTGGGAGGCAGCTGTGGGAGATCCTGAAAAGGAAGTATCTGACGAAGAGCATAGAATCGCGATTGCAGTTGAAGAGTAAGCTCTATGAGTTTCAGATGCAAAGAGGATGCTTCGTCAATGAACACTTGAACCGCTACGCGAAGCTTCTTACAGATCTAGTTAATGTGGATATGGAGACTAGTGAAGAGGATAAGGCGGTAATTCTTTTGAACTCTCTTCCTAGGGAAGAGTGTGAGGCCTTTACTCTTACTTTTCTAAATGGAAGACAATCCCTTAACTACGATAAGGTATCTGCTGCACTTGTGAGTTATGAAGTAAGGAGACAGGACCGACTGTCTTCTTCGGGAAGCACAACAACAGAGGTATTGGAGGTAAGAGGCAGAAGTTCTAATAGGAAGGGAAAAGACGACCGGGGGAGATCAAAGTCCAGATCAGGCTTCAGAAATCTGAAGAAGAATCAGTATGCCTTGTGCAAGGAACTAGGACACTGGAAAGCTGAATGCCCGAAGGCCAAATGTAAGAAGGTGGAGTCTAAGACTGAGGCAAATCTTGCAAAGGTGGTCAGTACTCAAGGCAGTACCTCACAGGCAGATGGATCAGATTCGGACTCATCGGTATTCTCTCTTTCTGTTACTACCCCTACTGTTTGTAACTCAGATAATGCTGAGTGGATCTTGGATAGCGGAGCCACCTATCATGTGTGCCCGAACAGAGCCTGGTTTTCTAGCTTTGAGAAGCTGGATGGATGTTACACGGTCATGGTGATGACCATCCGTGTAATATAGAAGGGATAGGTACAGTCCATATCAAGATGGATGATGGGATAGTACGAGAATTGAAGGAGGTGAGGTATGTACCTCAACTCAAAAGGAATCTGTAACGCCCCGATCCGGAGGGTACGGAGACGTTACTGCGATGTATATACGAAGGTCGGAATACCCTAACGTATATACGCTAAGCATCAATACAGGCAGGGGTCAGAGTACGGAAGCACAGTGGTGATATACAATCCAGCAATAATAACACCAGTACATAGTTATCACAGGGCATGATATAATATCTGAAGAATATATGATCACTAAGAGGCACAAAAGCAGGATGCACAATATGAAATACTGGAAAGTACTCACGAGTGGCAAGATGAAAATCTCGCGAGCCGATCAAGAAGAGGCGAGAAGGAAGAGGGTCCAGGTAGGCACCTACTAATCCACGCTCCCGCTGCGCTACTCAGATCAGGTACAACAAGGCTATGGTCCAGACTCCAGGATCTGGACATGAGAATTCAGGGTTGTTAGCAACCCCAGCGAGTACAAAGAATGAAGCCAGATGGCGTGCATAACAGGCACACGTGTACAAGATCAAGTGATGTGGTCCAGGCATGCAGGTACAGGAAATGACAAGTAATATAAGGAAAATAACAGTAAATCCGAGATCAAGTAAATGCATGTATATCAGTAAATCTGAATCGGAAAGCATGCATGAAATACGGTGTAGAGAGCATAAGTATACATAATCATGCGACAAATATGGCAACATGTGATAAATACACTAAACACATGATAAATATAAACATGGACAAAACTAGTTATATAAACTCAGGTTATGGATTCATGGAGTGATACGTCAAGGGGATAATCCAAACAAGGAAACCCTTATCTATATACCACATATACAGTGTCACCATCATCTGAGTTCATACAACTTGAGTTGCCCTCAGGGTAACAGAACTAAGGTGTGTCAGTAATAATCCTTGTGCCACATATATTATGTCATAATGCAGGGTGTCGACTCAGAACATAATACTGAAACTGGAGAATATACTGGTGTTGCATTTTAATTAATCAATAATAATAGTCAGTACCATCTGATATTTTAATCGCCTCCCTACCAGTGTCTCACATCACTGATAGTCCATACTAGAGTTCGCACTCTGTAGAACTTACCCGAGTCTGATATGTGAGTATCAGGACCCGAACAAAGGAGAGACCAAATATCACACGTTCCTAACATTACTACTGTTTGGTTGTTTTATGTTATTCATCCGATTCATATGCTTTTGTATGTGCTAACCGGCACACATACATCCACTTATGAATAAGATGAGTTTATTATTTGGAAACTGATAAATCTAATGGCTCATATTTATAGTGGGTCCCATCTCAGCTAGGGACTATGCTCAGGAGTACAGGCTACTGCTTCCGGGGACTTATCATTACGCGCCCCACACGACACTTCAGATTCAGGCTACTGCTTCCGGGGACTTATCATTACGCGCCCCACACGACACTTCAGATACCATTATAAATATGACATCAACCGGTGTCCATCAGTTTCCCCCACCCAGTGAAAGTTGAGTATTTTATTATATATGTTGCCCAAAGATAATGTCCACAAGTGTATACAGTATAATCATGATTATCCAACTACAGGAGTTAACAGGAGTATAATATCAGGAGTCACCCTTTTTCAGGGGTTCAGGAGTACAGGAGCTCAGGAGATACAGGAGTACAGGAGATACAAGAGTACAGGAGTGCCAGATGTCTGGTCACATAATAATCTTGAATATGCCAGGTAATACAGGTGCCAGGTGTCAGATGTTATATATACATCAGGTGGCAAATATAGCATGTCAAATACCGGTGTCATATATCAAGTGTCAAATATAGCAGGGCAAGTACCAATATCCGGTGTCATGTGTCAAATATAACATGGCAAGTACTGGTCTCAAGTATCATATATCAAATATAGCTGGAAAGTACCGGTGTCAAATATAGCATAGCAAGGGTTGGTGTAAGTACCGAGTACCGGTGTAAATACCGAGTACCGGTGTCATATATCATGTATCAAGTGTAACGTGCCAAGTGCCGGTGTAAATACCGAGTGCTGGTGTCAGATGTCACGGGTCAAGTGTAGCATGGCAATATCGGTGTCAACTATAGCATGATAAATACCGATGTCAAATATAGCGTGAAAATTATCGGAATTAATATAGCAGGGTAATTATTAGAATTAAATATAGCATGGCAATTATCAGAATTAAATATGATAATTATTGAAATTAAATATAGTATGACAATTGTTGGAATTAAATATAACATGGCAATTATCGGAATTAAATGTAGCAATTATCGAAATTAATTATGGTATGGAAATTATTGGATTTAAATATAGCATGCTAATTATCGGAATTAAATATAACAATTATTGGAATATAGCATGACAATTATTGGAATTAAATATAGCATGATAATTATCGGAACAATTATCGAAATTAAATATGGCATGACAATTATGTACTAAAATTAGCAGGGCCCGTATTAGGCATTTTAAAATGTCCACAAGTCAATATCATGATATAAATACTAGGGTAATTATTTTTAAAGTAATAGTAAGCACTCGCCTGAAACTGGGACGAAAATACCGGTTAAAGTCTGAAAATCGGCGACCCGCACGAGAATCCACTAGCCCGTAATAATATATATTTATAAATATTTATAAAAATTATTAGAGAGTGAATGAGAGAGGAGAGAGAAGATTGTAGGAAAAAGAGAGAGAAAATATGGTATATTTTGAAATTTGTTTGGAATTAAAAGGAGGAGGGTATAGATGTAAATATGGGGAAGTAGTTTGAGGGAATGGTGGGGGGTATTTTTGGAATGAGAGAATTTTGTGATTATTTAGGGAATATTTGAAGTTAGAATGAAGGGAATAAAGAAAGAAAAGAAGAAAGAAAGAAAGAAAGGAAAAGAAAAATGGAGGAGGAGGGATCGGCTCCCACCGCCGGCGGTGGCCGGCGGCGCGGCGGCGGCGGCGGCGGCGGCGCCGGGATGCTGGGCACGCGCGCGCGGGGTTGGGGGGAGGAGGAGGAGTTGCTTTGTTTTTGTTGGGTTGTTTGGTGGTGGTGGAAGATGGTGGTGGTGGTTGTTGTGGTGGTTGTGGTGATGATTGGAAGTTGTGGGGAAGTAGAGAAGGAAGAGGAGATGTTGTTGGGTTAGTTGGAATGAAGAATTTGGTGGAGATGAGGTTGAATTTTGGAAAAGAGAAGGAAGAAGGTTGATGGGTTTTTGTTGAAATTGGAGGAGGAGGAAGGTTGTTGGAGGTTGAAGAAGATGGTAGTGTGAAGAGGAGGTGTTGGGGAGTTGATTGGGTGTTTTAGAAGTGGCCGGAGGTGGTGGTGGTGAAGGTGGAGGCGGCGGCCGAGAGTGGGTGCGTGAGTGGAGTTGTGAGGAGGAAGATGAAGTTTGGTTGATTTTCTTTTGATTTTGATTTGGATTTTTGTGTTGATTGGAGAATGAATTGGTTTAATAGAGAATGGGAGGAATGGGTTGATGGTTTAGGGGATGGTGGTAGGGCTGCGGCAGCCCATGGCTGTCGGGCGGCTGCGGGCGGCAATGGTCGTGGTTAAAGCCGGTAATTAGGGGGGAAGGAATTAATGATAATAAAAGAAAATGAAATAAAAGTAAGAAAATTGAGAAAAATAAGAAATTAAAAGAAATAAAATATTTAAAAAATTTTATTATTATCCATTTTATTTATTAAAATTTCTGTAGTATAAAGTAGGAGAGTAGAGGATGGAAAAGCCCGATAATAAATCGCCGGTAAAAATATTATTATTTAAATAAGGCGAAAATTTGACTGTTTCAGAAACGTTCCGAAAAATTCTCAAAAATAGAAAATAATATTTTAAGATGCCCGATGAAATCAGATTCGAGAAATTTAATGTAGATTTTAAATTAAAAATCCTGGAATCTTCCGGCGGTACCGGTCGACGCCAAAACCGGTGGATTTTCGATAAATTCTGAAAAATCTCGAAAAATGAATTTAGATAGGAAATGATATTCTAAGATGTACTGTGAAAGCCGTTTCTGAAAATTCAATCCCATTGGAAATTAAAAATCCGAGAATCAGTCAGCGATACCGACCGACACCGGTTTTGGAGATTTTGCAAATAATTCTGAAAAATTCCAGAAAATCATGAAAAATCCAAAATATTGGAAAATAATGTTTAAAACTAAAATCGGTCAAATCGGATTAGCAGAAAGGCCAAATCGAGCGAAGCACTAGGTTCGGGTCCCCGGTTTAGACTAGGGCTGACTCCGAGTCCACGAATCCAAATCCAACACAAAACGATCACACTAATAATCATAAAACAAAAACGAATACAAGATAAATCAAAGAAATATGTTAGAAAATCAGAATATGTATATACGTACGTACTCTAGGAACGGGGTGTTACATTCCATCCACCTTACAAAAATTTCGTCCTCGAAATTTCGATAAGGGGAAGATGAACACAGAAGGAATAGGAATGAGGATTTATACCAATCAAGATATGAGTAACTGAGGATAATTCCCACAAATCGACTGAATTATAAACTCAAGACTGAGACGTTTCTGCACTTCTGCCATATATATCCTCTGACGGTGTCATAATAATACTGACCTGACGTCTGCTCTTCCGGACTGCGAAGCAAAGCTGATAAACCCATAAAAATCCATAGTGCTGAAATCCATAATATAGAATCTCTAGAAATCCATAATATAATATAAAGTCCCGCATGGCATGAAGCTGTCCTTGACAAGGAATCTATAGTAGAATTACTGATACTGCATACACACTCTTTCTCCAGAATACCGAAGATAAAGAAAACTCGGATAATACTGAGCATGAATCAAGAAGACCAATAATTAAGAACTCCTGAATACTGGGCATTGCAATCTCTGAAAGGCATAACCGAGAATATAGAATAACCATAAAGAATTCTGAATACTGACTTCTGAATGACAACCCGACTGCACAAGAAACATTAAAGAATACTCAATCTCTGCAAGGTTGGCCGAATGGATCGTTCATACGGATCACGGCAATAGCTCAGATACAGCGAGAAAATCCTGTACAGCGGATCCATGAAAACATACAAGGCAGCAGAAGAAGTCCGAGGAACGGCTAGAGTGCAAAGCACTGAAGGGACTAGCCACGGACGGAACCAAGCCTAGGTAAGGCCATCGCGTAACACATCTCAGGCGTTAAGCATTAGGGTGCAGCGGAGCTAACGCTCTGCGAGGCTCGCACTTGGCGGAGCTCACGCAGCGAAGCCAGCGCGTAACACAACGCTAAATGCTAAGCACCAGGGTGCAGCGAAGCCCACACCCGGTTAGGTCCGCGGGTGACTAGAACACAACCCTCGCTTGGCGAGGCTAGCAGGGTTCGTAATCCACCAAATCGATAAAAATTGCCAGAAGCTGGTGGCTCTGGGAACGCGATCAAGAATCACAATAATCGAAACGAGTCCCGAATGCTGTCTCCCTAACTCTGTCCAACAGAAGCTCTAAATCTGAAATACTGTTCCATACCGATGTTCCTCATGTAATGATACGGTCTGTCTGATTATATGAGTGATGACTACCCCACTTGTTGTGCTAATTTCCCCGCGATGTATCCACATATACAAGAATAGAATAAGAGGCGAAGAATCATCCAATATAAGACCAGGTGATGCACCAGAGTTAAGAATACCAGAACATAATGATAGCGAACTACATCTGTCTTGCTGCTACCCTACCAGTCTATCCATATCTTGAGTTGGTATAAGAATGATAGGAACTGGAAATGGAAAAGGATGGAAGAGATTTCAAGAATCAAGGAAAGGACGATCAAGAGGGAATGGATAACTTTGTACTTGCAGTTGGATTGTATAACCACGACTCATGCATTGTACCGAGGATGTGAGAGCCTAGGCTCTGATACCACCCTGTAACGCCCCGATCCGGAGGGTACGGAGACGTTACTGCGACGTATATACGAAGGTCGGAAATACCCTAACGTATATACGCTAAGCATCAATACAGGCAGGGGTCAGAGTACGGAAGCACAGTGGTGATATACAATCCAGCAATAATAACACCAGTACATAGTTATCACAGGGCATGATATAATATCTGAAGAATATATGATCACTAAGAGGCACAAAAGCAGGATGCACAATATGAAATACTGGAAAGTACTCACGAGTGGCAAGATGAAAATCTCGCGAGCCGATCAAGAAGAGGCGAGAAGGAAGAGGGTCCAGGTAGGCACCTACTAATCCACGCTCCCGCTGCGCTACTCAGATCAGGTACAACAAGGTTATGGTCCAGACTCCAGGATCTGGACATGAGAATCCAGGGTTGTTAGCAACCCCAGCGAGTACAAAGAATGAAGCCAGATGGCGTGCATAACAGGCACACGTGTACAAGATCAAGTGATGTGGTCCAGGCATGCAGGTACAGGAAATGACAAGTAATATAAGGAAAATGACAGTAAATCTGAGATCAAGTAAATGCATGTATATCAGTAAATCTGAATCGGAAAACATGCATGAAATACGGTGTAGAGAGCATAAGTATACATAATCATGCGACAAATATGGCAACATGTGATAAATACACTAAACACATGATAAATATAAACATGGACAAAACTAGTTATATAAACTCAGGTTATGGATTCATGGAGTGATACGTCAAGGGGATAATCCAAACAAGGAAACCCTTATCTATATACCACATATACAGTGTCACCATCATCTGAGTTCATACAACTTGAGTTGCCCTCAGGGTAACAGAACTAAGGTGTGTCAGTAATAATCCTTGTGCCACATATATCATGTCATAATGCAGGGTGTCGACTCAGAACATAATACTGAAACTGGAGAATATACTGGTGTTGCATTTTAATTAATCCAATAATAATAGTCAGTACCATCTGATATTTTAATCGCCTCCCTACCAGTGTCTCACATCACTGATAGTCCATACTAGAGTTCGCACTCTGTAGAACTTACCCGAGTCTGATATGTGAGTATCAGGACCCGAACAAAGGAGAGACCAAATATCACACGTTCCTAACATTACTACTGTTTGGTTGTTTTATGTTATTCATCCGATTCATATGCTTTTGTATGTGCTAACCGGCACACATACATCCACTTATGAATAAGATGAGTTATTATTTGGAAACTGATAAATCTAATGGCTCATATTTATAGTGGGTCCCATCTCAGCTAGGGACTATGCTCAGGAGTACAGGCTACTGCTTCCGGGGACTTATCATTACGCGCCCCACACGACACTTCAGATTCAGGCTACTGCTTCCGGGGACTTATCATTACGCGCCCCACACGACACTTCAGATACCATTATAAATATGACATCAACGGTGTCCATCAGTTTCCCCCACCCAGTGAAAGTTGAGTATTTTATTATATATGTTGCCCAAAGATAATGTCCACAAGTGTATACAGTATAATCATGATTATCCAACTACAGGAGTTAACAGGAGTATAATATCAGGAGTCACCCTTTTTCAGGGGTTCAGGAGTACAGGAGCTCAGGAGATACAGGAGTACAGGAGATATAAGAGTACAGGAGTGCCAGATGTCTGGTCACATAATAATCTTGAATATGCCAGGTAATACAGGTGCCAGGTGTCAGATGTTATATATACATCAGGTGGCAAATATAGCATGTCAAATACCGGTGTCATATATCAAGTGTCAAATATAGCAGGGCAAGTACCAATATCCGGTGTCATGTGTCAAATATAACATGGCAAGTACTGGTCTCAAGTATCATATATCAAATATAGCATGGAAAGTACCGGTGTCAAATATAGCATAGCAAGGGTTGGTGTAAGTACCGAGTACCGGTGTAAATACCGAGTACCGGTGTCATATATCATGTATCAAGTGTAACGTGCCAAGTGCCGGTGTAAATACCGAGTGCTGGTGTCAGATGTCACGGGTCAAGTGTAGCATGGCAAATATCGGTGTCAACTATAGCATGATAAATACCGATGTCAAATATAGCGTGAAAATTATCGGAATTAATATAGCAGGGTAATTATTAAAATTAAATATAGCATGGCAATTATCAGAATTAAATATGATAATTATTGAAATTAATATAGTATGACAATTGTTGGAATTAAATATAACATGGCAATTATCGGAATTAAATGTAGCAATTATCGAAATTAATTATGGTATGGAAATTATTGGATTTAAATATAGCATGCTAATTATCGGAATTAAATATAACAATTATTGGAATATAGCATGACAATTATTGGAATTAAATATAGCATGATAATTATCGGAACAATTATCGAAATTAAATATGGCATGACAATTATGTACTAAAATTAGCAGGGCCCGTATTAGGCATTTTAAAATGTCCACAAGTCAATATCATGATATAAATACTAGGGTAATTATTTTTAAAGTAATAGTAAGCACTCGCCTGAAACTGGGACGAAAATACCGGTTAAAGTCTGAAAATCGGCGACCCGCACGAGAATCCACTAGCCCGTAATAATATATATTTAAATATTTATAAAAATTATTAGAGAGTGAATGAGAGAGGAGAGAGAAGATTGTAGGAAAAAGAGAGAAAATATGGTATATTTTGAAATTTGTTTGGAATTAAAAGGAGGAGGGTATAGATGTAAATATGGGGAAGTAGTTTGAGGGAATGGTGGGGGGTATTTTTGGAATGAGAGAATTTTGTGATTATTTAGGGAATATTTGAAGTTAGAATGAAGGGAATAAAGAAAGAAAAGAAGAAAGAAAGAAAGAAGAAAGGAAAAGAAAAATGGAGGAGGAGGGATCGGCTCCCACCGCCGGCGGTGGCCGGCCGGCGCCGCGGCGGCGGCGGCGGCGCCGGGATGCTGGGCACGCGCGCGCGGGGTTGGGGGGAGGAGGAGGAGTTGCTTTGTTTTTGTTGTTGTTGTTGGGTTGTTTTGGTGGTGGTGGAAGATGGTGGTGGTGGTGGTTGTGGTGGTTGTGGTGATGATTGGAAGTTGTGGGGAAGTAGAGAAGGAAGAGGAGATGTTGTTGGGTTAGTTGGAATGAAGAATTTGGTGGAGATGAGGTTGAATTTTGAAAAAGAGAAGGAAGAAGGTTGATGGGTTTTTGTTGAAATTGGAGGAGGAGGAAGGTTGTCGGAGGTTGAAGAAGATGGTAGTGTGAAGAGGAGGTGTTGGGGAGTTGATTGGGTGTTTTAGAAGTGGCCGGAGGTGGTGGTGGTGAAGGTGGAGGCGGCGGCCGAGAGTGGGTGCGTGAGTGGAGTTGTGAGGAGGAAGATGAAGTTTGGTTGATTTTCTTTTGATTTTGATTTGGATTTTTGTGTTGATTGGAGAATGAATTGGTTTAATAGAGAATGGGAGGAATGGGTTGATGGTTTAGGGGATGGTGGTAGGGCTGCGGCAGCCCATGGCTGTCGGGCGGCTGCGGGCGGCAATGGTCGTGGTTAAAGCCGGTAATTAGGGGGGAAGGAATTAATGATAATAAAAGAAAATGAAATAAAAGTAAGAAAATTGAGAAAAATAAGAAATTAAAAGAAATAAAATATTTAAAAAATTTTATTATTATCCATTTTATTTATTAAAATTTCTGTAGTATAAAGTAGGAGAGTAGAGGATGGAAAAGCCCGATAATAAATCGCCGGTAAAAATATTATTATTTAAATAAGGCGAAAATTTGACTGTTTCAGAAACGTTCCGAAAAATTCTCAAAAATAGAAAATAATATTTTAAGATGCCCGATGA
Source organism: Agave tequilana (assembly GCA_038442645.1). Classification (NCBI taxonomy): domain Eukaryota; kingdom Viridiplantae; phylum Streptophyta; class Magnoliopsida; order Asparagales; family Asparagaceae; genus Agave; species Agave tequilana. Next base: position 56,213 of record JAVJIF010034551.1, read on the forward strand.
AATCAGATTCGAGAAATTTAATGTAGATTTTAAATTAAAAATCCTGGAATCTTCCGGCAGTACCGGTCGACGCCAAAACCGGTGGATTTTCGATAAATTCTGAAAAATCTCGAAAAATGAATTTAGATAGGAAATGATATTCTAAGATGTACTGTGAAAGCCGTTTCTGAAATTCAATCCCATTTGGAAATTAAAAATCTGGGAATCAGTCAGCGATACCGACCGACACCGGTTTTGGAGATTTTGCAAATAATTCTGAAAAATTTCAGAAAATCATGAAAAATCCAAATATTGGAAAATAATGTTTAAAACTAAAATCGGTCAAATCGGATTAGCAGAAAGGCCAAATCGAGCGAAGCACTAGGTTCGGGTCCCCGGTTTAGACTAGGGCTGACTCCGAGTCCACGAATCCAAATCCAACACAAAACGATCACACTAATAATCATAAAACAAAAACGAATACAAGATAAATCAAAGAAATATGTTAGAAAATCAGAATATGTATATACGTACGTACTCTAGGAACGGGGTGTTACAGAATCTTATCTTTATTGGTGCTTTTGAAGCATTGGGTCTGGTGATATCTGTTCGAGATGGTGTTCTCAAGATGATCAAAGGCTCGATGGTGATGATGAAGGGCGTCCGCCGGGACAATCTCTACTACTTGAAGGGTAGTACGGTTACCGGTCAGGTGGAGACTTCTAGTTCTTCAGATGATGGTTGCAAGAAGGTCTCGCAGGTAAAGGTCGGATATGGAGGTGAATGTTCTTTGCGAGCTCTTGCAAAGAAGGGATCGTTGGAAGGTACTACTACCTGCAACTTGGAATGTGAACACAGCGTTCTGGATAAGAAGAAGGTGCAGCACCAGTACTCACCGCTCAGAAGATCTTCTTGATTGTGTTCAGGTGAGCGTTTGGGGACCTGCTAAGATGCATCGCTTGGAGGTCACATGTACTTTGTCTCTTTTGTTGATAGTTTATCTAGGCATTGTTGGATATATCTCATGAGATAAAGATATAAAGCCCTAGATATGTTGGTGAAGTGGAAAGGAAGAATGGAGAAGCAAATAGGTAGGAAGATCAAGGAGCTACAAATTGGTAATGTTGGAAAAGACATGAACCAATTCCTATGATTTGGCCAGAACACCGGTATTGCAACTCACTTCACAAAAGGTATAAATGAGTTGGCTAAGAAAGTAAACTCTTCCTTGCGGGAGAAGGTTCGGTGGTTGTTGTCTAATGCAGGATTAGACAAATCGTTTTGGGCTGAGGCGATTGTGTATGCTAGCCATCTCATGAATAGATCGACTGCGATAGGAGGTAAAACTCCATTGAAAATTTGGTCTGAGAAAGCTACTCAAGATCATGGTTTGCTGCGGGAATTTGAAAGTCCGACCTACTTCAGTGCCAAAGATGGTAAGGTGAATCCGCGAGTAAAGAGGTTTGTGTTTTTGGGGTCAAAAGGAATATGAATGGCTACAGGTTGTGGGACCCTGAAAATAAGAAGATCGTGTTGAGTAGGCATGTCACATTTAATGAGACTTCAGTATTGAAGTTTACTGTCTCTCAGCAGGTGGAGAGGACGGAGACCAAAGAAGTATCGCAGCGGGTGGAAGTTGATGCTACTCCACTATCTCCATCAGTGAAGACTTCACCGGATGTGACACCGGGTGGAGATCATGTAGTTAAGGTTGATGCTGAACAGGTTGAAGACATTATTGAGGATGTCGAGTTGTTTGCAGCCATTGGAACCAAGAGCATGAATCTCAAGCTTGTGATCGCGATAAGCTCAAGTTGAAGGCTGTTGTTCTCCATGATGGTCATGAGGAGGTTCATATGACTCAGCCAGATAGCTTCGCTGCTGCAGATACAGGTACAAGTGCTTGAGCTTGATGAAGCTCATTTAAATGAACTACGGTTGGCTTGATCCCTTGGGCAAGGTACGTAGGCAGCCGTAAAGGCGCAGTCATTTGGTGATGCAACCTGTATAAAGCTGTTTGGACTCTCGAGAAGCTGTTTGGAACTTCACGTAGAGGTGAAGAGTTGTGGCCGTTTGGAACTTCGCGTAGAGGTGGAGAGACTTCACGTAAACGTGAAGTGTTGTGGCCAGTTAGACTTCACGTAGAGGTGAGGTGTTGTGATCTCGATGAGCAGGTTGATCTTCTGGTGAGAAGATATTGAGCTTGCATAGGAGGGGTATGCATCCAGTTGTTGAAGCCAATGTTCGGTGTGCTCTACTCAGACTTGGTTGGACTGTCAGCTGAAGATATGTTGACTAGATAGAGCTAGTCAGTTGGAGAGTCAGTGTTGGCTCATGATGAGTTCTTCGTAAGGTCGTGAAGTTGCGGAGTAGGAGCCACGTTCAGTGTTCGACATGTATGGAAGTTCTCCTAAGGTGAAATATAGGGAAGGCATGTGTGGTGTATCCAGTGGATAGCAGAGCTACAGATTCCAAGCCGAGATCGTGTGTCGATTTCGCCGAGATCGTGTGTCGATTTCGTCCGGAGCACGCAAGTCGAGATCGTGTGTCGATTTCGCCGAGATCGTGTTTCGATTTCGCCAGGTGATAGACTGGAGTTCGTTGGAGATTGGCTCAGATTTGGAAAATCTTCACCGAGGTGGAGAATTGTAAGAGAGAGGAGATAGAGGAGATGGAAGAAGGTAGCACAGAGATCGGACGACAAAGGAGCGAGAAACGGCGCATGAAGCAGGCCAGAGTGCTTCCGGTCGACCGGCCGGTCGACTGGTGGAGGAGGCCGTCGACCGCCCGGTCGACCGGCGTGCACGAGCGTGCACAGGAAGGAGCGGTCGATCGGCCCGGTTGATCGACTGAAAGCAGGCCGTCTCGGTTGGGCGCGGTCGACCGGGCCGGTCGACCGCCAGGTGCGTTTAGACTTTCCTTTTAGGATTCGAATTTCTTTTCTGGATGGGATTGAATTCAACCTGGGTTTCCATAAATTCAGGGATTCTATGGCTATAAATAGAGGCTAGAGGCCTCATGTATTGTATCCCTAAGAATCCCAAGAAATATCTCCAAGAATTCCTCAAGTTTCCCTCTTGTATTAGTTGTATTGATTGTTGAATCAATAAAATCTCTCTCCCTTGCCCCGATGACGTAGGTGTGCGTTGATTGCTTTTCTCTATTGGTTGTTGTTCCTGTTGTGTTGGTTGTTTCTCCGGCTGCATCGAGTCTCCGCCAGGTGGGCGGATTCCTTAAGGGTGGTTGTTGTGTTTCCCCTCGCCGCTGCGCACAACAGTCGCCAACTTTTGTAATCCGGCTGGCCAACCCAATAGAAGGAAAGATGTCTTATCCTGGCGAGTAATTTGAGGACGTTGGGTAATGTTCTGTTAAGGTTTGATTTGATAAAGACCTAAGTTAAAAAGACATGCTAATATAAAGATTTACCTTCATAGGAGGCTTGAGATAGTTGAAGCGTCGCTTTATGGCAACTTAAATAATGAGGGAACCACGTGCTGCCTTCTTTTCGTTTTAGTTGTTTTGATTTTTAGTTTATTTTATTGAATTTAGTTGTGTTTTCTTTTATATAAATGTTTAGTACCATATTGGTTATTTTCTGAAATTGAACTTTTGTAAAGCCTATAAATAAGCTCCCAAGACTTCTCCTATGATTATTATTGATGGATTAAAATTAAAACTTTTCTAGTTAAAAACTTGAGATTATTATCTAAAGTTTTGAATGTGAAGCCCGATTGTATGCGAGGAGTGTGATGACCAAAACTATCCAAATCCCTATTTCTTTATTCAAACCCTAATTCCTCTATTCTTTCTTCTAAAAACCTTAATGGCCAAAGATGATCCCTGACGCCATTGCTTACGCTAAGCGATCCCACACCTGTCAGGTTCATGGTGACTTCATTCACCAGGCACCAGTACATCTTCGCCCTACGACTTCTTCCTGGCCATTGAAATGTGGGGAATGGACGTGGTTGGTCCTATCAGTCCACCTTCATCCAAAGAACACCGGTTTATCTTAGTCATAACTGATTACTTCTCTAAATGGGCGGAGCTTATCCTCTTGAAGGAGGTGAAGACATCTGACATGATCAAGTTCATCAAACATCATGTGGTCTACGACTTTGGCGTGCCACGACAGATTGTCTACTATAATTGACCTCAGTTCGTCAGCAAAGCATTTCAAAGATTTTGTAACAAGTTCAGAATATAGAGTGTGTCTTTAACGGCATACTATCCAACCGCTAACGGCATTGCAAAAGCTTTCAAAAAGACCATTGGGAAACTTATCAAGAAATTCGTCTCGAAGAGCCATCACGACTAAGAACTGCCTGTTGTAGGAGTTCCTGACCTGAAGGGACACAGGCAAGCTGTTACTGAATGTGAACAACAATGTAAAGGAGTTCAAAAATGAAAGACCCATCAATCACCCTGCCTCACGTTCTCTCCATCCGAGCCTGCGGCATCCCAGCCGGCACATCTCGAGATCGAGTTGAAGTTTCTTTTCTAGTTGGGGATCAGGGCCCGGCGTCAAATCCACTAGAAGCATAAGTGGGTTTGTTGATGACTCAAACCACCATCGGTAGACCCACCCACGGATCCTTCTATCGGAGAGCTATATCTATAGGATCCAAACCGCATATTCATGCTCTCGGTAGTCTCAATTCGAGATAGAGACCAAGAGTCCTTAGTTGCAGATGTGGGGTCCGATTCCTCAGTCGAAGGCGTGGACAAAGAAAGACAAAAAAACGACCCGCACCTATGAATTTCTTGCTGGTACTCAGCATTATACCACATAGGGCTTTGGCCTCCCGAAAGCTACAGGGAGGCATCCGCCGGATCACACAACGGCAGGTCCCTGTGCCAAACTGTTACTGCTCCGTTCTCCCGGTCAACCGAGCAAGATCGAGCGGCGCCCTCGTTGAGCAAGCACCTGAGCCAGTTGTTTAAAAAAATTCTTTCTCTAAATTTCCTTCTTTATATTTCCATAGAAAGTGATTCAATGGTCCTAATTGATGTTCTCCACGGAAAGGTAAATCCTCCCGATCATTGGGGAATCCTCAATTCAGGGCTCAATTTCCTGACAAGGAGTACGGAAGTTGAGCCACGGGCACTGCAGCAGCTCTCGTTGGCATTTCATTAATAGACTAATGCTTCGTTCATCCTGGTCCAACCACAACGTACTTATACGATATAACTGCTTCCGTGATTCATTCTCCGCTCCTTCGTTCCACTTTCCAACATGGACCTTTGGACTTATAAGGTCCTATTTAGCTCTCTATTAATTAATAGCATTTAATAAGATAAACATATATGCTTCAATGAAGCCTTCTTCTCGTGGATAAGCCCGAGCGAAACGGCTTATTCATTGCCCGGGTTGGGTATAAGAGACGGTATATTTAATTTATTTAGGCCCAGCGACCTGCGCGAGCTGTTGTTGAAGCACTTTAAGCTGTTGGGAAGATTGCTCTTCCTTAGCTGCGAGTCCTTGCCTTTTTTTTCGTCTTAAAATAGCTTTTTCAGATCCTTAGTCGGAAGGGAAGTAGCAACTTCCTCAAAATAATTTCTCAATCTTCCTGACAAATCGGATTATTAACTGATTCGGCAGTACCCCGGAGAGAGTTCTCTCCGTCTCTAGCCATCCTAGAATCGGATTCTACCATACACTACGGGCAACCACTGATTAAGACTAAGAAGGTGTACTTATTATGTGTATAGAAATGTATTTGATGTACCCTTTCTTGTCTCCGCTATAGCATAAGGCTATACCGAGTCGAATCTCAGGGAGAGCTAGCGATGGAAGCGTTGACGTATGGTAGTGAAGTTGTTAAACGAGTATTCTTCTCTTGCTTATAAACTTAAGTGAAAAAGAAACTAAAAGAAATGGTGGCTATGTTCATGGTGGAAATCGTCGGAAAAGAAATCAAGATTGGGATTGGGTATTCACAAGAAAAGAAAAGAAAACTTGTAAAAGAAGCAATCCATGACTAGCTTACCTTGCTAGCTTGCCAAGACTTACTAGACTCCTTGATAGCGAATGCGTGCCTAATGTTGTCACTCCATTGGCGTAGGATTCGTCTCGCGTGATGACCTAATTACTTTCTCACTTGAAAGACGGTGGTTTAACCATCGGAGAAGAGAAGATCATACAACTTGCAAGATGAACAAAAGCAATCACCCATGAGTTAGTGAAGTAGCAAGACTAGTGGTAACCTAGTACATGGAGAAGAAATTAGCTAAAAGCCATTAAAGAACTAAAACAAAGCTTGAAGTAAATTGCAAGAAGTAAACAAAGCAAGTAATAAAGCAAGTAAACTAGAATCAAGCTCAAGTAGAGAAGTAGAGAATGGATCAATCCTTGTATAGCTCCAAGTGTCACTTCTTGATGATACAAGCTCTCTCTCTCTTACAACTCTCTCTTGCAATGAAATCTAGGGAGAAGAAGATCATAGAGAGCTAAAAATCCTAAAGAAAACCTAGCAAAATACAAATCTATTCACTAATCTCTCTCTCTTCTCTGATCAGTTTTTTCTCGCAGGTGAAGGTGGAGTATTTATAGCAGAAAGGAGAAGCTTCGAGAGCCAAGGTGGTTGCCACAAAATCCGGGGCTCAACGGCCCTAGGATTGCCGCGCCCAAGCCGCGCCCCCGCGGCCTAACTGAATCCGTTCAGCAACGGATTTCTGTTGCGGGTTGTTGAGAGTTTGTTTGGCCACGTGGTATATCTAGAATCTTCGTTTGTTGGGCGGATTTCTCTGGATCTGGATTTGAATTTGGCTTTATCTTTTAATCTTGGATTAATCACTTAATTATGGTTAATTAAGTGATTATTTGGATATCTCTCCTTTAAGTGTGTACCTGCAAATATGTAGAGAAGAGGAGTAAAAATCACATATTTATTTGTAATATGCATGGGAGTTATGATGTAAAATATGCAATATTGGATACTAATCAACCACTCTATGGAAAAGAATAAAACCACACTAAACTAATAAGATGCAAACTGAAATCAACAAAGAAGCAGCACACACTGATGCACGAGGGGGGTGTCGCGGTACACTCGCCTTCGATATACTTAGGATCAGAGATCCGTCAACGGTACGTCGCGAGGTCAACAAACTCTCTATCCAAAGGATCAGAGCGTCGGAAGAAGTAGGACTATGCATGCAATGGCACTTCCTCAATGACTGGCCTAGAAACTCAAAGAAAAATCACACAAATCGATGCGAGATGCTTGATTTCGAAGACTTTCCCTCTTCATCACGAGTTTCGTGAATTATAGGAACTGGAGAAAACGAATAACTTTAGAAAAGTGGTTCGGAATACACATGACTCCTCATCATGTGCGAAATTCAAATGGGAAAGTTATCTTCATCACTTGACGCCTGTGGAACTGGACTTGATAGCCTGAGGAACGACGTTTCATTCTGCAAGTTCTTTCTCTCTCGATTCTTTTATGAGCTGGTCCTCGCCTTTCAAAGCCGGGATAAGGGCCTTTGGGCGCTCGACTGGAAGGACAGGCAATAAGGATTGGTTTCAAACCGGAGGAAAGAATGAAGTTCAGTGGCTCTCCGCAGTCGACCCGGCCATAGCTAGCACCCCTGTTCGACCTCGTAGGGCTTAAGGAAAAAGAGTCTGGAGGTTCATTCCCCCCTTTCGACGAATCAGTCAGCTGCATCGTATCAATAATGGTTCGGGTGAGGCGGGAAAGAAAGAGAGGGTCATAACTATTGGGAACTCAAGGCTAGCCCTCCACTTAGTAGGGCGCTACGCCCTTCTTCATCAGGAAGGCTACGGTAAGGCATTAACAAAGCCCGCCTACCTACCTTTTAGGGCGGGCTACTGAACCCGATCAACTCCTTCCTTTATGGCAGGAGGTTGGATTCCGCAGTCGAGGGATCCGCGTTGCAGGGGGCAGCGAACAGAGTGATAGGGGTAGGCAATCGAGGTTGTCCATCTGTTTAGCTTTAGCTATCGACTCCGAAGGCACCAGGCAAACGAAAGGAAGCTTTTCAAACCGTCAGTTAGATCCCCGACTCCTTTTAATAATGATGGAGTACCAAAGCAAAAGGCAGCCTTATGCCAATCTGAGTGCTCGCCTAGGGATCGTGAGTTCTTCTTTGATTCCTACTTTCTGAATTTCAAGCGAAACTGACGGATGGTATACTACCTTCCTTTTTTTGAAAGGAATCTATCGGAAAATGAGAGTCCTCGATCCCTAATAAATATCTTCAGGTAGTGAAGGGCTTGATTCGCTACTGCCCCGGGAGTCCAATACCTTCGCTACTGGTTTCACTCCGGTCCGTTTCACCCTACCGGCGCTTTTCACCTTCGCTACCGGTTTCCCTTTCTATTCTAAGGGGAACGAGCAGAAATCAGGCCCTTCGGGTGCAACCGAACGTCGGTGATATAGTAAAGGGAAATTAATTAGCAAACCTAGTGGTGGCATTGCGGGTGGCATTCACCAATTGGACCGGTAGTAATGGAGGATCCGGGCCCTAAAAGCAATAGTGAATAGGAGTGGAGGAGCTCGCTTCCGGTTCTTCCTGCTCTTACAGAAGTCACCGTACGTAGTAAACGGGGGCAAGCGTCGGGGCATGAACAGAAGAAAGAGCCCCTGACTTCGCTAAGTTATAGAGACCCAACTTCGCGTCGGTTTATCTGATCCCTCACTCAGCTCAGGTTGTCATTAACGAAAAAGACTTCGCTGACGATTCCACCGTTTCACCGTTGGTTTAACCGGTTCTTCGCGCGCGCTACGGTTTCATCGAATGAAATGAATTGAAGAAGACGTGCAACGCCTTTGGTTCGGGAAGTAAACTAGTCGAACCTGTTCAATGACCGGGTCTGCTCTTTGTAGTAAGACCACAGACAAGACCTTTACCACGCCACGATGGGTCGGGTCCTTCTTTTCCGGCTACTTCTCACCTCACCTGGAACTGATCGAGACTTCCATTCCATATTCAAATCAAATCTTTACAAGCTTCGCTTCCTCGTCTTGTTGAGAGTTGATAATTGGGACTGCTAGCCGAAGAAGACCGATTGTCCACCCCCAGTGCTACTCCGAACAAGTGCTCCTTGCTTGCTGGAATACCATAATCACAGTAAAAGCTTTCTGCTCTCCATGAGCTATTATACTTAATGACGACTTATAAAGAAAGAAAAGGATGACCTTCGACAACGGATCCTCTGCCGGAGACTTTACTCTCCCCAAAAAGGGATTCATGCACTGACAATAAGGAAGCGAAGCTTGTGACGAATCAGTATACTCAACTTTTGACCGCCATTTCTCATCTGACTGCTTAAGCCCTCACCCTCGGCTTTCGTGAGCAAGTACGACTAAAACAAGAAAACAAGGCGCTGTATTGCCCTCGCGAATTGAGCTGAACTAGGCTCTGACGAGCCCCTAGGCTTATGACAAGGATGAAGATCATAAAGGGTTGGTTGAGCTCCTTTTTATTGAGACTATGCGAAAGCACTTGATAAAGAATTTCCTCGACCGTCGAACGGGAAACTCTTGCTCGATGAGTAGACCGATTTGACAACTTTTCTCAAACAAACTGAAGGGTTCAGTCAAATTTCGTCAATCAAAAAAGTAGTTGAATCGAGGAGCCACGCGCGAAAGTTGACTGCCCATGTTTGGAGTTCTCCACGATTCGGTCCGTGATCTCTCTTTCCTATGTCTCACTCTCTATCATCAGACTCTATTGGATTTCCTTTCTTCCAGACCCTGCCTGTGGTTTTGGCTATCCATCTTAGTGGAAAGCGCTGTCCCCAAAAGTCGATCTGGTTTCCCTTTTCACCGCTTTTTTAGCTATTACCTCGATGCCGGCTTGCCGAAACCGCTTTCTTGGGGTTGTTTATTGGAAGCTCAGGCTAAAGTAGGTCTTTAGGAAAAGCAGAATTCACGATTTAGGGTCAGAGGTTTTACGAGAGGGATAGGTCATCAATCAAGGGGACGTCGGTTGGCTGCAGACAAAGTGGTACAACATGCTTTTCACTTTGAGGTTTGAACCCGGCCTTGGCGCTCCCCAGTCCGAACATTTTCATTCACAGTTACAGGGCATTCTCTCTATAGCAGTTGTTCTTCGGAGGCTATTTTCTTCCCTCCTCGCCCACAACCGGCGAAAAAAGGAAGGACCGTCAATTACCCCACCAAACGGAGGCGTCGAAGAAGCGAAGCGAGCCGCTCCTGCACGCGTACTATTTTTCTTTAGTTCATGGATACCGTAGCAGAGGCGAAGGAGTGCTACGTTTTAGTAGCGAAGGAGGTCTCGAGGAGGCCTTTGAATACTAACAAAAAAAAGGGGGGTAGACAGAGTTGCTGGATGAATTCCGACGATTGTGATGCCTGCTCCATTCCCAACTTGATTACAACCAGTGAGGAAGGTTGTACATCAACATTTTTGTTTTCTAGGAGCGCGCGTGTAAGGCCGCCGGATGTATCCGGTGGAGCCCCCTAGATGAAAAAGTGGAGATGAGATTCGTAAGCAAGTATAAGGTTTACGAGATAAGGGTCATATGTGATGCCCTTGCTCTACTCTAGCAGTGTTAGCACCAAAGAAGGATGGGAGCTGCTGCTATAAGAGTAGAGCGTTGAACTATATTGATTTGACCCTATGCCCGACGTTCTGAGTGGGCGTAGGCGCACGTTCTCAAAGGTGGATTTGATAAGTGGATACAACCATGGTATTGGTTGGGTGGGGAGACGAATGTAAGACGCCGTTCAGCACAAAGGAGGGCCTGTATGAATGGCTCGTGATGCCGTGCGGTCTCACCCATGCACGCACCGAGTACCTTTATGCGACTGATGAATGAGGTACTGAGACCATACAGGGGTAAATTCCGTATACCTAGATGATCTTTCTCTTTCCGGAGTGAGGAAGACCTAAACCGTAGCGGGAATTGTTGGATAAAGTTGTATGTCAACTTAGAAAAGGGTAAAGCAACATTATTGGGGAACTCGGTATACCGACGGGTTTGGTTGATCCCGGAAGGATTGAATACCGACCAGTCCTTCACTCCATTAAAAAAAGTGAAAAAGCCGATTAGGTTGTCACTTGAGAGCTTGCTGTTCCTGGCCTTTCGAACTGTCTTGACTTACGTGGCAAGCAAGGGCTGTGCCGCCTAGCTTTCAACTCAGACTAGCTTTCCCAAGTGCACAACAAGTACCGCAGCCCCCAACAGAGATATTTGATATTGGTTTGGTAGACAGAGCCTAGGTCGCCAAGCCCGACGCCCCCGAAAGAGAGAGAGAGAGAGAGAGAGTATGGATCACTATATCTCAAAAATGCGTCTTGCGGAGCAAATGAAAGTCTAGTTGCTGTTCTTATGCCGCTATTAGTAGATCAAACGCTCTTGTTTCTCTGATTTTTTGATGCTTATGGGCTTATCGCACAACAGTGAGAATCCTGACGAAAGCTACACCGTTCTCTTTCGTGTATGGGTGTGAAGTCGTACTCCCACTAGAAATTCAGATTCCATCTTTGCTCGTTGTCTTGACAACAGAAATGACAGATAAGGAGAAACATCGACTACGACTCCAAGAGCTGAAAGTTTTGGACGATCAATGTCTACAAGTTCAACAACAAATCAAGCTTTACTGAGCTCGAATTTTTAGAGCCTTCAATAAGAAAGTCAAAGAGCGGACTTTCAAGAAAGGTGACCCTGTCTTAGTTGTCAGAAGACCCATGCTGATGACACATAAAACGAAAAGGAAATTCTAACCCAAGTGGGAAAGACCATTTGTGATGGAGCCAGTCAACTCAAATAGAGCATACCGCCTGATAAATTCAGAAGGCGATATACTCATGATGCCGATCAATGACAATTTTTGAAGAAATACTACCCTTAACCATGTTAACATTAGGTCAAGTGTGTATGACGCTTGCATCGAACGCGTTCCCCCTGCGACGGAATTTTCGATCAACAACTATGTCTGCTCAAACACGAGCATGATAGAAACAGCATCGATGATCGAATATCGTCGGAGTTCCAATCAGCACATAAGAAGCTGATTAAGAGGAATAGTTGAGTGAACAACGCAGAGAAGCATGATCCAATCCTCGACAAAATTGAGTTGATGGAGACAAACTGAGTATTAGTTTTGTCACTCTTCTTTAAAGGTTATCAAAATTTGACGCCTCTGACGACTAAGGATAGAGAAAAATGCAAAAGTCCTCGACAACTCATCATGCTGAGGGGAATAGCATGGATAACCCAACTTAAACGGTAGTTGGTAAAAACATACCAAATCTGTTGATAACTGAGGGTTTGCTAAAAATCGTAGAGGACTTGGTCTCGCCTCCCCCTCCAAAATCCCTTATCAATTCCCTTCTATGGAATGATAGGACAACAAAAATACCTATCTTCATTTCCTCGGTGAAATGAGCACAGATTTGTCATGTTAACAGTATACCTCTGATAAATTATTTTCCTTAGTCCCCAAGGAGTTCGTTAAGTTAATATTACACCTCTGACACTTTATTTTATTTCCCACCAAAGTGCCTTACCAATTCTCTTCGATGGAGTGGTAGGTCCACAAGCTCAATAACTGTTATGTTAACACCACACTTCTAACAGTGAAAAATTTCAATACTCCTCAGCGAGTACGAACTTTCACTTGACTCCCTTACTTGGAGTCACAAGTCTTCAAAATTGTCAAGTTAACACTACACCTCTGACAATCCTAAACTTCACTTGTCAGTTCTCCTCAATAGAATGGCAGGTCCTCAAAATTACTCACATCACAAATCAACTCTTGTCATGTTAACACTACACCTCTGACAAATTACTGTTAAGTTTTATATCGTACCTTTAACAGTGATCAAATTGCTACTAAGTTCAACATTAAATCTCTGACAGTCACTTCCCTCAGACTTCCATTTCAAAGCTGAGACGAGCGATGTTAAGTTCAACAACACACCTCTACCATTCGGTTCATTGTTAAGTTTAACATTACATCTATGACAATGACTTTCCCTCGAACTTTCGTATCGAAGTCGAGATGACCAATGCTAAGTTCAAATACACTTCTAGCATTACCTCCACTGTTAAGTTCAACACTACACCTATGACAATGGTATCTTCAGTTTTTCCAAGCGAAACTGAAATTCCTGGGGAGCTAAGTTAACATTACACCTCTATCTCACACCTTGTCAAGTTAATATCATACCGTTGACAAGATTTAATCCAATCTGTTAAATTAACATCACACCTCTGACGGTAAAGAAATACTCAGATCCCCGATGGGTCTAGTCTTACTTGTTATTCTCGTCAATAGAATGACAAGTCTATTTAAAATTACTTTTAGGTTAATATCACACCTTTAACAGTGTTCTCTCTACTCTCCAACTGAGTCTTAATTACATTTATACTAAACCTCAAATGATACTCAATCACAAATTCACAATCCCCTGTGGAGTAAAAACTTCACTTGTCATTCTCATCCATAGAATGACAAGTCCATAGAAACTATTCCATTCCTGTTAAGTTAACATCATACCTCTGACAGTAACTTTAAATTTCTTAAATGGAATTTTCTTACTTGAGTTGCTAAGTTAAATATCACACCTCTAGCAAATTAAAGATAATCACTTGTCTGATTTTTAATGCAAAAAAGAAAGTCAAGACAAATAAGAAGGTAAAAAAATGTCACTTTTATTAATATTCAAATATGTGAAAGTGATGCAAAACGCTCTCTTATTCAATAAGATTGAGTGTTACAACAAAGGAGTACAAAGAAGTCCCTCTTACTCAGTGAAAAGTTGCACTCACTCCTTAAAACATTAAAGATATACAAAGTTCGTCTTCTTGACTGTGGCCGGGACAACAGATTAACTTCCTCTCCTCTTGAGAATAATGGTGTTTCTCGAGGTCAAAATGAAAGGGAGCATTCTGATTCCACTTGACCAATTGGTGCGAAGGTTTTCACAATGCCGTAATCTTTCACTTAATGGGAAGCTCCGCCACCAGAAAATCATCCAATGAGCATGAGTTTTTCGTTGCTGTCACTTCTTTGAATAAAATTGGTAAAAGAAGGATTTGAGACCTTACTGGTGATGTCCTCTTTCCCGTGACGTTCAAATGCGCCATGTTCATAGTGATCAGGAAAGATCTGAGACCTTACTGGTACATCATGTCCAATAATGTCTTGGTGTGTATCGTAAACCGTGCGGATCTTCCTCGCCCTTGGACATAATTTCTGGCTCCTCAAGTGATCGCCAATCGGACGAGCTGGTTATTTTATGTCTACCTCAGTGGACACGACAAAGACACTGAAATCAGCACCAACGATATGGCCATGACCTGCAAGAAGAAAAAATCCGAGGGTTAAATTTCTGCAAAGACAGAAAATATGAATTCAGAAGTACAGACGTTGGTCTAAAGTCATGAGCTTCAGACGCGAGTCTTTTATGCGAATCTCGCGTTTAAAGCTTCAGGACGCAGAGTTTACCACGCTCTGTAAAGATAGAAAATATGGATCCGAATGCAAACCCATTATTAGACTCGCGTCTGATGACTGAAACGCGAGATATATATTAAAGGCGCAGACGCGAGCCTTAAAGTTTTCTAAGTTATGAGCTCCAGACGGAGATATTATATGAGAGACACGCGTTTAAGGCCTCAAGATGCAGAGTTTGCCAAACTCATGTCTAAAGATCTCAAAGAACAGTCTTAAAATCTTCTAAGTCATAAATTCCAGACGCGAGTCTTATATGTAAAACCCACGTTTAAGGCCTCAAAACGCAAAGTTCACCGCACTCGCGTCTGAAAGCTCGCGTTTCATCAGTTAATGTGAAGATTGCGTTTGCAGAACATGGACACATGGATAGTCGACTGTTTCAGAAGTTTCAAGAAGAGATCAAGAGACAGAGTATAGACGCTTGGATCTCCAGTCAACTATCTAAACATCAAGAAAGAAGTTTCAAAAGTTTTATGAAGAGATCAAGAGACAGTCTCTTTATGATCGGTGATGACAGAGCCACGAGAAAACAAAGTCTTCTTATGACAAAGGCTATTTCCTACCTGACGAAGAGTTCTTTAGAGGGAGGACATCATCCGTCCCCGTCAAGACACGGCCATGAAAGCACCTGAGGGGATGTTTTTTGATTCTGAAATCACTTAACAGTGATAATCTTCGAAGAAAATTGCAAGAAAGCATCATAGCGTTGGATTCATTCAAAAAACTCTGAAAGTTCTTCAGAATGCAGGCTCGGAGAAAAAGACAGTATGAGAACCCTAAAGGTTCTTCAGAGCACCTGCCCATAAAGGAAAAACAGTCAAGATGAATGACTCTTAAGAGGCTCATGGCCTATTTATAGGCTCGCTAATGGCCATTAATTAACGGCATAAAAATCAAAGCCGTTCTTAAAGGCTAATTAATAGCTTTAATTCGCGATGCGAATGTCAAATCCAGTCTGAGTAAGACACGTGGATTTTTACTCCGAGAAGTCCCAACGACACGCATTCCCAACCGTCGACGCCAGCTTTGCTTCGAAAGATCCAGCGAGATCTTCGCGCCTCTAAAAACTGCATGCTTCAAGGGCCGCATTTTGAAGTTTGTGTCCCTTCAAAAATCAAAGGCTGTGTTCCCTCAACAGAATGAGGACCGCGTTTTTAACAAATCAATGTCGCATCTTAAAGTCTGTGTCCTTCCACGAGCCAACGGCTGCATCCCCTCTAGCAAGTTGAAAAGTTCAGGGTCGTGTCTCTCCTCAATCCAAGGCTGCATCACCCCATCAATTCAGGATTGTGTCCCTTCATCAATTCAGAACCATGTCTCTCAACAATTCAGAGTCGCGCCCTCCAAATGAATCAGAGCCGCGTCTCCCAACAATTCAGAGCCGCGCCCTCCAAATGAATCAGAGTCACGTCCTCTAAGTGAATTAGAGCCGCGTCTTTCAACAATACAGAGTCCGTCCTCTTAACAATTCAGAGTCGCATCTCTCAACAACTCAAGGTTACGTCTCTTCTACAATTCAGGGCCGCATCTCATCAACAACTCAGTGTTATCTGAGTTTCTCCTTTACAACTTATATCCGTGTCTCAGCAAATGGCTAAGGACTTTGTCTCCATAATGGTCAAGAGTCGCGTCTGTAAGAGCTGCGTTCTCCTGCACAACAAAGAGTCCATCTCAAACACAAAGAAGGAATAAAGACGAGACAAAAATTGATAACTTTTATTATTTATATCAAAATGATAAAAGTGATACAAACACTCTCTTATTTAATCAGTAGAGTGTTACAAAAAAAGGGAGATATAAAAGGAGGAGGGCTAATCCCGCTCAGCCAAAGAGTAAATTTGGTTTCAGAGGCGTTGAATCTCACGCTGGCGTGCCTTCTCAACCTCTGCCCAAGCTTGAACCCTCAATTCTTCCTCTGACAAAAATTCTTCTTGGCGAGCTGTGCTTGAAGAGATTCCAACATGGAAGAACGGGCAGTAAGATCTTCTTGAACCCGCTTCTTGGCAGCATCTAGCTCCTCTAACCTCTTCCTGGCAACAAGTTTCTACTTATTAACCTGAATTAAGGCTTACGCCTTAGCGATAGCTGTCTGAGCATTGGTTATAACTTACTCTGCGTTCTTGGTGATGACCTCAGGTTCTTTGGAGTCATCAACCAATTTTTGATAGCTGGCTTGGAAGTCATTGAGGTGACGGACCTCCTCAACTATCTGCTTCTCAATCTCTTTCCGTTCACATTCTTGAGCAACGAGGAGCTTATTCAACATCACTCGGGCCTCATCCACCGGATTAGCCTGCTCCAGGGTTCTTAGCTCCTTCAAGCATATCCCCGGCTGTTCGACTAGCGTAAGATATTTCTTAGCTTGCTCCGAGCTTCCGATGTGACGAATGTTCTCGATCTGATTTTCAGGAAACATTCAGGTGAACTCGAAGGAACTTTTTTCGGAAAGAACCAATTCGATGCAGGACTTCATGAAAGTGAAGAATTGTTGTACCATCTGATGAACTAATTCTTCGATGATGTCCATGGCTGGAACCAGCTCTGTTGATGCACTCCTGAACCCCCTTTCTATGATTATGCATATGATGTTCGCATAGGCGGGAGCCATCTCACTTGGTTCAGAGACGAGGCCAGCACCAGGTTCTGCCAACACCGAGGTCATGACCGGCACCTCCGGGACTGTTATTGTGGTAATCTCTAAGACGACAACCGCAGAGACAGACTTCACAGTATTTGGTTCAGCTGTTGAAATTTGAAGTACGTTATCCTCTATGCCAATGCTTGCCACGGGCTCTTCCACTTGAGCCAACCCAGTACTTTCTACAATCATAACATCAATGTTAGCAATAACGATGAGAATGGGAGTATATAGAGAATCTTTATTCTCTTATCAAGCTAAGGATCCAAAGATGGTAAATCCTTTGACAGGCTGCTCTGGGACGAGGGTTCCCCGGCCGTGGTGGTTGTGCCCTCAGAGATCATGCCAGTAGCAGGAACTTCAACGCCCTCCGGCTGGACCAGTTCCTTGATCATCTCCTCAATATGAGAGGAGGTTGTAGCTTCACACCGGTAGCCACTCTTGTAGGTGATATTCAGATGAAGCGTTAAAACATTTGTCTAACTCAATGGGATAATAGTTAAGAGGGATAGAAGAAATACCCTCGGTTGCGGCGATCTCTCCCTATGGCGGAACCATTGCAGGAACATTCACCTGCATCTCTTCATCTGAAATGTGTGAAAACTTACTGGTGTCAGGAAGAGCATGTTCATCGTCGAAGTCAACTTCGTCTCCCGAATAGTCACTATGTTCTTCAGACGACGGAGATGACACCTGAATCAAGGAGGCCTCAGGGACTGGGGCTTTGCCACTGAGAACCCCGGTGGTAGGGTTGGGCTCCACAACCCAGAAAGTAGACATCAAGACACTGGGAGAGCCCGATTGTTGCACCTCTATCTCTCTTTATTGAGCCGAAGAAGCTGCCGGCTGAATTGAAACTCCCGATTGAGATGGAACTTCAACTTTGGCCCTCTCCGGTCACTTCTTTCGGCTATTTTGCAACCACAGACCCTTCGGCCATAGTGGACTGGCCTGCAGACTCTGCCTCCGTCAAGACTCTTGTTGCGCAAACCCTGAGGACGAAGAGAGGAGGCTGCCTCTTCTTCTTCTTCTTCTTCCTGTTCCTCCTTACCGAAGGGGATACCTCGAACATCTGGGCTGAAGCTACAGCCTCAGATCCTTTTCTTGCTTTCTTCTGGCTAGGCTCACCTTGGAAAGTAGAGGCTCGGGGTTGCTTGGGCACAGCTTACCGAGTCCTCCTAGTAGATTGCTCCTCAGCCACTCCTGCTCCAAACTCCAACCTCGAAGATGCTCCTGCTCTGCTAGGCTCCCTCTTAGTCTCTTTTTCTGCTTCCTTCTTGACCTCTTGATACTCGGTCATCCCTCGCATCTGGCAATCCTTGGACCTTACCTTGGCCTTATACGCTGATTTGATGCCTTTTATGCATGAGGTGTTTATTCTAAACCCAAGCACCGTATTTGCATGAAATACTACGTACAAAAACCAAGACTTGCATAAGAATTGGGCGTCTTGTGAGGACGGGTAAAGACAGTTCCGATTCCTCCAACTATGCTGTAGTACCACGCCCGGGCACCTTCGAACAAATTCCCACAGAAGCGAAGGTTTGGATTGGGTTACCAACATACAATTGGTCGTAACCAAACTGTCTGGCTAATCGACAAGGCATATAAGGTTATACCATATAGGAGTTCCCTTGCCGAAAAATCAAATATCCGGGTCGGATGTTTATCAACCACCAGAAGACACCAGAAGGTAATCGGGTGAATCCATCCGGGCCAACGAGGTTTGCAAACTTGTCCCCGTAGGACACGTCGTGAATCTCAAGGAAGCACCTGTCCAATTGGTAGTTGGCCCCATTTAGAATAGCCTTCCGAATGTAGAACATGTAGTACTGCAGCCAGCTTGAACTCTCCAACCGCTGCACGAAAGGTATAAAACCTTATTAGGTAGAGACGCCGGTCATTAGTGATGGACAATGTGTCACATACCAACCTTCAGATTTGTGCATGGAAGCTCAACCCTGGGATTGAGAGTCTTAACCAGGGGATGACCATTGGAATACTTGACTGCGTTGCCCTTTGCATCCACGGTTGACTTTACCTGAAAAAAGCTCTTTGTTAGCGTCCGTAACCCACTCTGGATCCCTGCCATCATTGTTGGGAGGAGAGCAATGGACTTCCCAGAGCAAGTAAAATAGCCAGGTATACCACGTTAGCGATGATCACCTCATGCAGTAGCGTCAACACCACACATCGCTTCAGCCACAACATGAGGAAGCCCGCCAATAGAGCCAGATCAGATATCGGGACTTTGACTTGATGGTGGAAGCTCTTAAAAACTGTGTCCGGTTTGAAAATATCCTCATTAGACTCTGTAGTGTATGAACTGGTGGATGAAATGATCCATCAATTATTTCTTCATTAGTGCTGGGAGCTAGCCGGGTCATCGAGCAGTCTTATTTGCCGCGGGGAACATATAATTTGTTCACGACATCTGCTTAACTCCCCCACTCCATCCTGTCACTTGTCCACAAATGTGAAAGTGGCACAATACCTCCCAATAAATCTCGTACACCAGATGATCGCTCTTCTTCAGCAGATGTAGCTCCTCTGTCGACGGGACATATTCTTCGTGAGGGGCATCTCCAATCACCAGCCGAGACTTCGTACATCTCATGGAGGACAAGCCCCATTTTCCGATGGGAGTGAAGAACGTGCAGGTCTCTAGATTATACCGCTCCAGAATAACGTAGAAATGTTGTGTGCTCTGCGAAAAGTCGTACTGAACAGCCATCACGACCCCGTACAGTCCGGCCTGCAGTAAAAGGTCTTCAAATTCTGCAAGAGCAAACCTTACCATTCTACCCCATTACGTTTTGTCGGTAGAGTGGATCCATCCAATGGTACGAAATTCTGGAGAAAAGTCACCCCTCACATTCAGGAATTATCTGATGAAGGTGGCCACAAGTTATGGGATCTCCCCTGTTGGGTATTCAGCTCTAACCAGAGCAGGCTGCAACCCCAGCACGTCCCTCCCATGACCGACTGTGAAAGCTTCACGGACACCTATCTTGCGCAGGGAAACTCCGGAGATTGGCTTGACCACTCTCAGTCCATTGTCCGACACACGAACATGTGATGCAGGTAGGCCACGGGATACATCCTTTCCATGTTCAGGAGGAAGAATCTCCTGTTGCCAATTTGGCGAAGCCATTTGTAATCCCCTTCATAAAGAGCAGCCTTATCCTCCTCGATTGAGTCACCAAAGAAGAAGTCGGGCTTTCTTTATAGGACACAGGAATGCTATTCGAACGGACCGTCAGAAATGATTTCCCAGAAAGTAAGCATACTGGCCTTGCTGATCCGGCTCTGTCGTTCCTTTGATTTACCAGTGGTCACAGGAGCAGTCATCTGGAGAACGAAGATCATGTTCGGGTCAGCCTCACCTACATGTCCAAAATGACACTGCTTGGACAAAGAGTTTAAGGAGTATCACACTATAAAAAGGATAACACAATAGTCAGTAAACTGAGAGTTGTCAAAGTGATTGAAGCTCAGACGCAAGGTTCACCTCAGAACCGCGTCTAATGACTAAGACGTGGAGCTCAGCGAAACCTGCGTCTAAACTCAGAGACATGAGGCTCACATGAAGTCCACGTTGAAACTCCACAACTTAGAAATTTCTCTAAGTATTAGAATCAGACGCTAGGCTCAGTGAAACCCGTGTCAAACCTCAGAGACACGAGGTTCACATGAAGTCCGCATCTGAACTCCCTCACTTAGAAAATTCTCCAAGTGTTGGGATCAAATGTAAAGCTCAATAAAACCCGCGTTCAACAAACAGACGCAGGCTCAAGTTGATTTAAGCGAAGACGCGAAGGTCATCAAACCCGCGTCTTGCCTACCAGTGCAAGAGTCGCATCTGAAAATCAAACACGGGCATGAGCCTCGCGTTGGCGATCCAACTTAAAAGAAGTTTAAGAGTTAAGATAACTCTTTGAGTTTTTTAATGGCTAAAACCGATTCGGGTGGTCTTATTACCTGAAATAGGGGTCTCTTGTGTGGTTGAATCTCCCATTTGAACCTCTGGAGCAATGGCGCTCGAGGAGGAAGCCACAGGCTTAGTGTTTGGGTCATTCTGAGGGTGAATTCTTTAGAAAAGATGGAAAAAAGGAAGAAAAAATTCGAAGCTTTTCTTGAGTTCTTAAATTCTGGACGCGAAGATCAGCGAAGAAGAGCGAAGAAGAAAAGAGTCTAATGATGACTCTTGAAAGACTATTGTCTTTTTATAGACACAGTAATCGGTGTAGATACGCGGCCCGTATCTCGAGATCGATCGTCACCAGAAGCGTGACAACGCGCCTAGAACACGGATCTTGCGTTTTAAAAAAGACAGCGTTTCTTCAAG
The DNA here is from genome assembly GCA_038442645.1 of Agave tequilana. Lineage (NCBI taxonomy): Eukaryota > Viridiplantae > Streptophyta > Magnoliopsida > Asparagales > Asparagaceae > Agave > Agave tequilana. The sequence continues at coordinate 77,634 of JAVJIF010034551.1, forward strand.
CTCCACCAGACACATGGCAACACATCCAAAACGCAAATCTTGCATCTAAAAGAGCTGCATCTCTTCAGTAAGGAGAAGTCTTTGTCTCCACTTCGAAGTCTGCGTCACTTCGACGGAGTAAGAACAACGTCTCCACTTTGAAGACCGCGTCTGGGTAAAACAAGAGAACTGCGTCTTAACTTTAACAAAGCTGCATCTCTTCAGAAAGGAGAAGTCCGCGTCTCCACTGCAAAGACTACATCTCTTCAGTATTATCAAGTTCGCGTTTGGATAAAATAAGAGAGCTACGTCTCAACTCTAACAGAGTCACGTCTCTTCAATACAGTGAGAGCCGCGTCTCCATTCGATGTTCGCGTCTCTTCTACTTCAGACGAGGTCCGCAACACGACCTTCGTATCCACAAGACCTGTGTTCAGTCTCTTCTTCTGCAATCAGTTCAATAGTACACTGGCAAAAGTAGCTGGCAATTTTCCTGATTCAACAATACACCAACCAGCTCGGAGTACCGATGAGTTCTGGAGTGCGTATCTAGACATTCACGATGGTATCTCTGGTGGCTTCAAAGAGTTTAACAGTACACTTATGAAGATCAAAGTCTAGACAAGATCGAACTCAAAATATCTCAGACGATTGCCAATGCAGTCTTGAGAGCTTGTTGCAAACAGAAAGGTCCAAAGTATTTCGAAACCCGTCCCAGTCAACTGCAAAATTTTGAAAACTTTGGACGGGGTTCTATAGCTGTCTAAAAATCATTAAAGACAAGTTATCAAATAACAGAATTCATGCTTTATACGCGAGGCTAATCAAAGCCACTCGTGCAAAGCCAAGACGCAGGCCTCGAAGCCCGCGTTTCAACACCACTGTAATGCCAAGACGCAGAGCTCAAGACCCGTGTCTCAGTACCACTTCAGTGCTCACGCACACAACTTGAAGGCCGCGTCTCAAAAGTGAAGCTCGAGACCCGCGTCCAGCGTTATCTTAACGGCTAAACGCAGAGCTCAAAACCCGCGTTTCAACTGGAGAAGAGCCTGCTCTCAGTTATAACTACCCCTATTACTGGGTCAAGTACTGTCTACGTAATGAGGGGAGTTAACCCCCAATTATAGAGGGTTTTTAGGGGACAGTTTTACCCCTGGAACCCCTATAAATAGCTAGAGTCGCTATTGAGGAGGGGTCGAAATTTTCAGCTGAGGAAGATTTATAAAGAGTTCAACTCTTCTACCAACTTGCTGAGTTCAAGTTATTGCCTAAGTCTTTTTGAGATTTTATCGGATAGGAGCTGTGCTACTCCATCTGTGATCCAAGGAGAAGAGTTCCAAAAGAGTTTGACGTTCACCCGGTCAACAAAAAATAAGAATCACGTTCTACCGCTACACAAAGAATCCAGCCTAAAATAAAGAGAAGATCTGAGCTCGAGTGTCTTCTCTCTCTCTTGTAGTTGGAATATTGAGCTGTAATTTTTCATTGATTCAAGAAAACTTTGCAATATACCCTTTCAAATTTTCTCCCCGTACAAGAAGGGAGGGAGACCTCGAGTGTAGACTCAAACTCTCAACGAAAGCATCAATTTGTGGTGGATAAAACTCCGCCACAAGCGATTGGACGTGCTCAATCTGACCTGTCAGAGCACACCGAGAGAAGACGCCTTTCAGGTTAGAAGCACCGGTATAGCGTCAGTCTATGATCCTCGGGCGTGAGAATTAGTAAGTGAAAAGGAGGGAGGATCGAGCAAAGGAAAACTATCGGTGTATTGTGGTGGTGAGCTAGCAGAGAGAAACTGCTAGCATGATATGGAATGCGTTATGAGATTTTGGAAAAAGACCTCCCTTTCTCGTTGGAGGTGTATTTATACCTAACAGAGACGGTGGAGTGAATGCAAATAGATGCTGATCTCAACTGATTGGGTTGAATCTTCATCTCTATAACCGCCTGAGTTGAATCTTGGTAGTTGGGATTGACCCGCTGGAGGGTTATTCATCACTGTCCCCAACTATTTGATAAGTTGCAGGATCGTTACAGAGTCCTGACCAAGTAGGAAGATGAGGACACTTAACTACTTTCGCGATCTACGGGATTCATTTCGATCTGTTGGTGGATGGAAGGAGTTGATGCCACATGAGTGGGACTCTTGGATTGGAGTCGGAGTCCCTTCAGGAGACGGTATGGCTTCGGAGTCGTAAACATGGGAAGTCTTCGGAGGGAGAGTGACGAAAACTTCAGATTGGGTTTTGGAGAGTTGGTTTATGATCCGGCTTCAGGACATATGTCTTGATCCTGGCAGGGGTCAAATTTTGACCACTACACAAACATGTCCATAGAGATTCTTACACACATATTGCACATGCCAAGAAAATCAGTTATAGTAAATTCGTTGACAAGTAGATCTGTGAAATGTCTTCAGTTGGTGATAATCAGTCAGCTTTAGTCATCAATAATTTTGCTTTGGACAGTGTTATTGCAGATCAAGAGGGTAGCAGGTGTTCATCTTGTTGACCCTGTTGGGAATCTTCGGATATCAAGAGCTCAGACACGTGATGATCAGGGGAGTCGCTTGTTTTGCTCTGGCCATGCATCTCCAGCTGCAGTGAGCTGTGACGCTGTCACTTTAGCTATGACATGGAGCTACAGAGTGATTTCCAGGCTTGTTCTTGATGTTCCTATCACACACGTGCTACTCACAAGTTGACAGTAATGTTCAGCTAGCCTTGGTGAAGATCGATATTGCTATATATTCGGTGCCTTAATGTTGTCAGTCAGCTTGCCAGGTATAATTATTTCTCCTTCATCCCCTGAATACATACAGATCATATTACACGCGAGCAGGGTGTTCTGGGCCATTCATCTTGGCAGATGAGATCTTTGCTGCCTTTGCACTGGATGGTATAAGAAAAACCTGCTCGCATTCCCCTCAAAGCAATGGACTACAAGACATTGAAATGATCAACATGGCACTATATTATGAAGTCTTCTGATAGGGAAATTAAATAGTGCTAGGAGTATCTCATTTGAGTCCTTTCTATTCTTCTACGGGAGAATTAAGGGTGGCACATATAAAATTTCGTGTCATTTTTGTACCTATTATCTCCCCACTTTATACCTCAAAAAATCTATTCCAGTACTTGTAGTGTTAGTACAAGGTGCATGATCAATAGAATAGGAAGCACATCTGCTCTTGTTCAAGTACACATTAATTATAAGACCCAAGAGCTTGTCTGTACCCAATGCAATGCCCCTTTGCTCTGTGTTATGAGACTCATTTTCCAATTTCACTGTTTTACTGTTGTGCTGAACCCGAGCTCATTTCTGAGGCCTGGATGGCTGTCATCTCTTAATGTCTCCCCTCCCACCGTCACCCCAGAAGCAGGTAATTAAACCACAGGGTCTGCAATTAATTATATATTAATAGCAATTAAAGACAGTGCTGCTCTTTCCTAGAGAGAGTGATCCATTAGAGATGTTGACCGTTGGCAACAGGGACGGCAGCTCTCTCAATGGTGTCGATGTGGTGATCTCCCCAAGATGTTTAGATTGACTTTGAATGCATGCATGCATGCATGCATGCAGCCCAATGCATCCCATTCATTTCTTTCATGACATGCATTTACACTTTGCTTCTCTCTCTCCCTTTGGATTCATATACTTGCCACACGATTTCAATTTAATATTGCAAAATTCACAAGCTTAGAGGGTTGTGCAGTTTAATAATACTAACTAATTGGTTGGCATTTGGTGCATGCTGCACTGGTTCCCCTGCCTTCAAATAGACACCAAACCAGGAGAATTCCATCAGTCCACACACTGGAAGTTGGAAAAGAGAGGGATGAAGAAGAAAGACTCTTAGAAAGAGAGAGAATGTGCAAGGAGATGGCAAGAATGTTGTTTCTCTTTTGCCTGCTTGTGATCTTCGCTGAAGCCAATTCAAGGAACTTGATCAGGGTCCCTGCTGAAAAGATGGCGGCAGTTTCCTCAGCGACTCCTGTAAGATTTCATCTGTCCACCATAACTTTTTAACCAAGCTCCGTATTGAGTTTCATGAGTTCTAATAAGCTTTCTGCAGAATTATTGAATGTGAAATCGTTGGCACTTTATGAATATTGATGTCTATAATAATTAACCAGCACCAAGTAACAGGTATTGCTTGTGATGGTGCTGCATATAGATACTTGGTTTCTTATGAGTTGTCTTTTGATTGGCTTTGCGAGCGTATGAAATACATGTAGATAGCGGCTAGTTAAGACGAAGAGCATCAAGGGTGTGTGGATGGTACAACTTACTAAATTTTGCGTTGGCAGTTGTTCATTGATCTGATCTTAATTATTTACTGATAAGCAGGAGTCGAGCAACACAAAAGTTGGACGCGGCGATGTGAAGCAGCATGTGGAGGAGGGTTGGATGGAAGCCCACACAGATTACATCTACACACAAGACATCAAAAGTCCATGACCCCCTGCTTGCTGATCTCCCTGTGTTAGCTTTTGTTAGGCTTGTAGGTCCAGCAAATGAAACTGCGTGCACTGTTGGCACCTTGAATCATAATGTTTTAGGTAATAATCCATTTTCTTTAGTATAAACCTTCTCTCTCTACTGCTGGGTTATGTAAATATGCAGCTACTATTTGACATATCTAGATTCTAGTCTATATATATTTGAAGTCAACTTCTCCCTTCTTTTTAATCGTTATTGCACTACTGCTTGCTTGTTGAAGGAATGAAAATGTTGAAATATAAAACAAGATACTGGTTTCTGTTGATTAAAAACAACTCAAAAGCAGACTGTTTTTTGGGTATCGCCTGGGGTTTTGATAGTTTATACTTACTTCCCAAGAATACAAGATAACATTCAATTAGAGAGGGCTCCCTGTCAACTATTAAGGAAGTCATAGGGGATGAATTAGTTGCACTCTATTAGATCGAAACATGTTGCGCTTACAGATCACAACTGAGTCCAAGTACTGTAAACATCAACTGTGTGTTGGTTGAAAAAATGATCATCATCATTATAAGTTTCTTTTTGAGAGAAAATCTCACTGGCTTTCATCATAGTCCTCGCAGTAAGAAAAATAATCACCTATTATAACAGGAGAAGAAAACTCCCGTGAGGAAAAAAAAAAAAAAGAGATGTCCAATACGCATACATAAATAATCATTACAGTCTAGCCTCTATGAAACTGTTACTAGCTTACGCTATGAATGAGCCTTTGCGAACTGCTAGTTAAGCTTATTGTCCTCTATATGCAACAAAGTCGAGCCATTATGTAATATGCCGCCCTGCAGATTTTAGTTCGAAAATTGTGTTGCTCATTGCGGACGGAGAGATTCAAACCAACAACCGTTCAGGAGTGAATGGAGTGTCTCGTGCTTGAGTGATGCTCAGTTGGCACCAATGAGTTTTGAGTGAGATTGTTGTTACCACCTGAATCGGCCCCCATGTTAAAATACCTTGGTAGCCAGCCAGCCTCAAACAGTCCTCGGGCTCTCACACTGCACAACTCAATAAAAACAGCAGAACCGTCCACTCCACACAGAGCCTGTGGCCTTCGCTCTACGCCTTTTGCACATCACCCACACAGACGACTAAGTTCGGGGCATGGCTTTGATACCATTTGTAAGGACTCGAGGCACCATCGTAAAAGACTAAGCTTCTAAATGGAGTAGCCCAAATTCTTATATACCCAAGACCATCCCCATGTCTAGCCGATGTGGGACTATTTGTTCGACCTAAAACCCAACATGGGACTGGGCAAGGCCTTGATAGAGAGGCTGGTTGAGGATCTTGTTGCCATGGGGATCACCAATATTGTGCTCTATGCTGAGGTTTCTACAGGCCACTGGGGTTTGCTGCTGACCCTGATGGGATCAAGGCCATGGTGTACTCAACCAAGAAGAACAAGAGAAGATAGATGACTGATTGATGAGGAATCTGTAATTGGAAATATTAATTTGTCTTCTTTCCTTTACAGTTCTTCTAGTATTACAAAATTGTGACACTAGCTATGAGACAGCAGAGATATCAAATTTTCAGATCGTAATTTAAATCTCTTAATTGTTTTCTGTCGACTTTGGTTACTTTCTTGCATTTTTGGTCAGAATTTCCAATCAGATCAGATCACCAGTTCAACTTCAGAGAGCATTTAGATTGATGTACCTGGAAAAACTTGAAAAAAATCATTTACGCAGGGGATTAGTAGATTAACATATCTTAGGAAATTAGATAGCATATAATACAGACCCAATACCACATAACATTGGAAATTTGGCAAACAATGAGATACAAGTAAGTGCCACAACTTAATTGCTTGGGCATCAAATTTATGGCTAACTTTTATTAGTAGCCTGTTACTTGATCCTCTCTCTTCTATACGTACTGAGATACGATACAGGTAACGAAACAGATACAGCCACCGTATAAATTACCATACAGAGTTCAGCCCCGGATATCAAATGACTGAAAGACAATATAAACACAGCATGAACATGCCACCAGAACTGAACTCAAATTCCTGGAAATCTCAAATGGGCACATGATAACAGAAGAAGATCTGTAAACTAAAAATATTGAAACGCACTTAGAGAATAGTAGCAAGCAGTCTTCTCGTTTAAAGCATAGCCTTAACAAGTCAGACACAAGAACACTACTTAGATCCAAGTCAACAAGCCACAAATTCCCACAGAAGGAACCTTAAAAACCAACAAACACAAACTACGCGCCAAGTACTTGATATCGTCCAAACACCCGAAGGACACCAACAATGGTAGATGCCTGAAATAGAGGATATAACTCTCCACCAGCTATGTTTACTCTTCTTCTGACTCTGTCTCAGCACTTTGGAGCCACTCGACCAATGGCTTCACATTCTTCCAAATCTTAGAGCTCTTGTAAACTCCACTCGACCTTCCTCGTACCACTGCATTATGGATTCTTCTTCGAGCAAATCAGCATCATAGAGAGCCTTTGCAACCAGATTTAGCCACAACCATGAACTTCATATTACAATAGAAGTATGCACATGGAGATCAAAAAAGAAACATATATTTGGCGAATGGCATTTCCTTTTCCATTCTGGGTTTTTTATTTTATTTCTTTTTGGCTCTCTTTTTTCTGGTCATTGTTATGAATTGTCATCAGTTTATCGTTGCTAGCTGAAGTGATATGGAATGATATCAATGTGGAGTATCAATTCTTACCAACAACGAGCAACAAAGGGTAATTAATATGTTAACTACCAATAAATACATCTTTACAGAAAAGGCCCCAGAATGGTTGGTGTAACATGGCAAGGACATCAAGATGAATTCTAGGAAACAACTCGCAAACATCAGATATCGGCGATATATCGGTTGGCAAAATTATATATCGAATACCAGATACCGGGTGATATATCGCGATATGGTACTAAATACTGGACGTCATCTCGGACGTCATACCAGATGAAGATATGCATCTGATTGCCTACATATGTCATATGAAACTACTTAAAACAAGTTTAGGGTCATAAGCTCATAGGAAATACTTAATTTCGTAAAACTCCTCAAATACGTTTATAGAAGCTCCTCAAATACGTCACGTGGTGATATATCAGATACATTTCTCTCGGGTATCGACCGATAATATCGGCCACATGGAGATATAAGGGCCCATATCGGTCCAAAATGATATCCGGTAAAATTTTGCACTTATCGTATCGTTTTGAATAAAATACCGATATCTCAGGCAATATACCGGTATCTCAGGCAATATACCGGTATCTCGGGCAAGATTTAAAACAATGCTGCACTTGAAAGGAATCACTAATTCGGATGCTGACCAAGGACGAATGCGTAGTCTTAGGTTTTCTTTTTGGCAACACTGCCATAGCTTTGTACTTCCGTTTCAAAAAAATATTGTTCACCAATGACTAAGACGAGCTAGTGTTCATGATCACCTAGCAAAAGATAGGATGAGAACCATTAGTTGTACAAATGTACTTATGTTTCCCTCCAGACAAATAAATATGTTGGCAAGCTACTGTTTTGTGTGTGCGCGGTCGTGCACGTATTCATGTGGGTGCAAATTGCAACCCATTACAAAGGTCATCATAACGAAGAAGCTAGGTTACCATGCATCTAATTTAGATTGCTTAAAACTCCGGCTAGAATTAAATCACCATGATAGAGAGTGCCACTTTACAGCAAGACAAATAATGTGTTAGTAAACCTGCAGTTGTTTGCGTTTGTGAACTAATGTGTGTGCAAATGCATTCCAGCCCAAATGAAATCAAACTCACACTATGTTCCCTCACAACTATTTTGACTACTGAGAGCTGTCTTGGGCTGAATCACCATATAACATCACAAAGTGAAATTGCCATATGAAAGAGGTCTAGGATTGAATCCCAATCGCAGCGCAACTCAGCCTTGTCTCCACCCATGAGATAACCAAAAAAAAAAAAAACCATAAATGCAAAACATTCAGATTTAATTCCTTACTGATATCCAACCCAACAACATAAATATATTATGTGTGCATAAAAGCCTGCAATATTTTCTAATTATCACAGATTTTATAGGTTCTGTTGCTATACACATGAGCTCTATGAGCAGACATCTAAATGAATAGCTAAGTTTTGAATATACGATGCGGGACAAGATTTCTGCAAGTAGAAAGCTTATAAAGTCATGTCAAAGATCACAATCTTCATGCCTTGAATAAATGTTCTTGTGTTAGAAAGTTTTGAGACCATAGAACTCAACAAAACACCTCTATCCTTCTACAAAGCTTCTTTGGCTTCTAAGGTTTAAATGAATCAGTAAGGCAACTCCAAACAACAACAATAAAATAACTGCATTCCCATTCTTGTGCCAGTTTGATGAATCCTTCATTCAGCTTTGTCAAGGGCCAGATCCTTCTGCTGGATTAATATCACTAATCACCTCTAAAACAAACAACCTTTTGTTTTTAGGTCAATAAGATGTTTGAAGTGGATCATGGCAGACGACTTCTGATTTAATGCCCATGTTTAATTCTTGATGCAATGTACTGTGATTAGGAAAAACAGTTACTAATTAGGGGATTTGCATTTGTTTTCTATTATCCCAGTAGCTGGGGTATTTTATTAACAAAATTGCAATTTAAAGTTGGCTAGAACTCTTTGATATCTCAAGGAATTTTTGTGATTTCAAGTTAGGATCAGATGATTACAGCAGACATTAAAGAAACCATGAAAAGAAGGTAACAGAATAAAAGAAAAACACATACAGCACATATAGTGCCAGATCTCAGATAATTACAATATTCTGTTTCATTCAGAGACAGTCGCATATTATAAGTTAGTTAAAATTTCATTACATGATTCTACCCTTCTATCACTTTACTCTTATAAAAGGCCCTAGTAAAGGCTGCAAATCAATGCAAAATTTAGTGACATGGAAGTTGGATTCTCATGAAGACTTAGGTTTTGTTTGTCTTTGTCCTCCTCTTAACTTTCCTGGTTTTCGTCTCTCTAAAACTTTTGGACAGCCACTGCTTTTCTTAAACCCTTACTTCACTACAGTAAACGGAAAAGTTTCTTCTCCTTGTCTTAAACCCTAAATTATATAAATTCTATAGTAAGTAGGTCATGCTAAAAAGCCCATTACTAATTTCATTTCAATATAAAAAAAAAAAAATTCACATATAGCCAAAAAGTAATAGGCAATACCAATAGCCAACAAATTCTTTGCAACATGTATGTGCAATCACTATCATACCAAAGACTAAATTCTGAGGCTCCTCTACAAGCTTCCTAAATCATCACTTCTACACACAGATTGAAATTTCCTGTCTTTAGGCAACTCAAGGTTTTGCAGTCATAATCAATGGTGATTATGTAGCAACTATAAGATCTTTCGATGTCCCACAATATTATATGATCATCATAGATATTCTCATCTTGCAATGTCAACTTCCCATTATGAATTAGAAACTTAAACGGTTGAATAGGTGAACGCGTAAAGCTAAGAATTGGTTATAAGCCTCTGTGGCTTCAACAATCCTCTCACATCATAGAAGAGAACAAAGAAAGCGATTCACAATTTGCTCCCTACCTGAACTTTCAAAAGAAAACATCTTTACTATGTTTCAATGCTCCCATAATACTCTAAAATTATGCAAGTGCACTTATCAATGTAACAACGGTATCCTATACTCTATGTTGCACGGACACGGCAACATTGAAAAGATACGACATACAGATACGTGATAAATTCTTTAAAATACACATGACACGCATGTCCGACAAGTGTTCGATACGTTTTGAACACGACACGGCTCCATGATAATAGTATCCGTGCTACATAGCCTATAGCCTATGACTGTGTTTCCTAGATAATAGGGTTCTTTAAAAGACCCCACTTCAAATGAGAACAGGATCCACAACAGAAACTCAATAATTTGTTGCTGCAAGTACCAAACTCAACCTAACTCACTAACACTCCATCCATTACGCATAACTAGAGATTGCAATGCAAGTACAGTACAGTAAACACTATCTAACATCAAAATCCATGATCCGGAAAAAAGTTAACAAGAACAGCTAACACTTTGATCAATATCTAGAGACGTTCTTTAATCAAATTTAAACAAATAATAAGAGAGATCCATTAAACTTCAGCAGGATTCCAATTAGAATAGAGGAAAACACGAGATCGAAATCATTTACGGATCGATCGAGCTATAAGAATTAAAAAAAAAAAACTACGATCAAACAGGAGGAATCCCCAATAAAATTCGTTCAGAGAAATCGATCTAATGGGTTGTAGCGATCAGTAAACAAGAAGTACAGAGCTATAAACAGATTTAAAACGCTAAATTGAGACGAAGACGATGAGAGATGTTAACATCATTGTCAAATTGGATTGGGTGGGCTTGGGTCCATGCTGATTGCAGAGTGGGTGCATGCCATGGACTGGTATGAACCTGTCAGGGCTAATCCTGAGAAGAGTGAGCAGGGTATTTGCGAAGGGCCGCTCTAAAGGCGCAATTAGGATCCATGAGACGAGAAATAAGACCCTCACCTATGCTTCTGATGGATAATGTGGCAAATGATTATTTGGTTGTTTAACTTCCGATCACGCCAGCTTTTTAGATGACTTGAGGTTGCTTTAGTAATCAAATTTCTTTCTTTTTTTATCTTCTAGGATGGAATGGCCATCGATTCAACTAAGTCTGAGGCTTGTCAATCTTAGGAGATGTAACAGTGGGTTTCTAATACAAGAGATGATAAGTATAAAGAGAGATTAAAATGAAAGCAATTATAAGCTAATAACGACAAAGAGAATAGCACACTAGTATTTAACATGATTCGGTCAATGTGATATACGTCTACGGGAGAAAACAGCAATAAAATCTACTAATCAAGAGTGGAGAATATAAGAGATTACAATTCTAATCTCACTCAAACCCAAACCCAATGAAACCCAACTCACTTGGACTTAATAAAAGGAAGATAAATGACGAGAGAAAGGAGAGAATAATACAATATTTTGTAACTCTCTCGTTATCTCTTCCTTTCTTCTAAATCCCATGCAATGTGATGCCTATTTATAAGCAAAAAAGTGTTGAACTACTTCATCCCAATCCTCGCACACATTTCTCATAGAGACAAGTCATTTGGCGGAATAGTAGGCCATTAACCATGTTTTCACCATTTAGTTAAAAAAACAAGCTACCATTTAGTCAAAACGGGCAAGCTATAAAACAATAGCTTGAACTTTCATATGGGCTATGTTCTTGTTTTTATTCAAGATATATCAACAAACACCTTGTCTTGAATGAATAACAAATTCTTCCACATCAGTTTGAACTGTATCAAGCGTCTTTTGGATCCTTACTGTCTTCTTTGACCTCGATGGGCTCAACCTTCGATACTTTGAACACCAAGCCATTCGAGACAGCGTTCAAACTTTCGAATGTACGGTATTTGTCATCATATCTACTGGATTATCTACAATACCAATTTTATTAACTTTGATGAGTTTAGTTTCTCGAATGAAATAATACCTGACATCAATGTGTTTGGTTCTCTTATGATACATCTGGTGCTTCGTCAGATGTATAGCACTCTGGCTGTCGCAAAATACCGTAGTTACTCCTTGGTGTAAGCCGAGATCTTCAACCAAACCTCTTAACCGAATAGCTTCTTTCACTGTCTGTAACTGCCATATACTCTGCTTCTGTAGTAGATAAAGTAACTGTCGACTGTAAGTCACTTTCTAACTAATGGCACAACCTGAAAGAATGAAAGCATAATATGTCAGAAATCTTCTTCTATCCAGATCACTGGCAAAATCTGAATCCGAATATCCAGCAATTTTGTAATCAGAATTAGTTTCCCTATCAAAGCACAGACTGATATTAGTACATCCCTTGTAAATACCGTAAAATCCATTTCACTGCTGCAATGATCTTTTCCCGACATGTTCATATATCGACTCACGACACTGATTGCATGTGAAATGTCTGGCCGAGTGCACACCATAGCATACATAATACTTCCAACTGCACTGGCATAAGAAACACGAGACATATCCTTCTCCTCATCATCAGTTTGAGGAGACAAGTCTGCTGCAAGTCGAAAATGAGCAGCAAGTGGAGTCTTTATACGTTTGGCATCAAGCATACCAAATCTTTCCAACATCTTCTGGATGTATTTCTTCTGAGATAGGAATAATTTTTCTTCTCGCCTATTCTTGTAAATTTCCACTCCCAAAATTTTCTTCGCTTTTCCAAATCTTTCATATCTAACTTTTGTTTGAGTTGAGTTTTCAACTTATTAACTTTAAACATGTCTTTAGCTGTAATCAACATGTCATCAACATACAAAAAAAATATACAAAAGAACCATTATCGAGCTTCCGATGATAAACACAACTATCATATTTACTCCTAGAGTACTCATGCTCAATCATAAAAGTATCAAACCTCAAATATCATTGCCTGCGTGACTGCTTCAACCCATAAAGAGATTTCTTTAACTTGCCATGTGGTCTTCTTTACCTTCAATAACGAATCCTTCTCTCACCATGAAGAAAAGTTGTTTTCACATCAAATTGCTTGAGCTCTAGATTGAACCAAGCAACCATGGCTAACAACACACGAGTAGAGGTGTGCTTCACAACTGGAGAGAATACTTCATTGAAGTCGACACCCCCTGTGTGACTACAGCCTTTGACTACCAAGCATGCTTTGTATCTTACAGACTCAATACCTGAAATTTCTTCTTTCTTCTTGAAGACCCATTTACAGCCAATAATTTTCTATCCCCTGGGTGGCTTCACTAACTCTCATGTTTGGGTCTTTTGAAGAGACTTCATCACTTTAGTCATAGCAACAGTCCATTCAGCAGCTTCATCAGAACTAATAGCCTCTTTGTAAGTAGAAGGCTCTGAAATTTTAATATATTCTGCTACACTTATAGCATATGCGACCATGTCTGCATAGGCGTATCACTTAGGTGGACGGATCTGCCTTCTTGCTCTCCCAATAGTAATACTGTACTGTTGCTCTTGCGGTGTATTATCACCTGAAGTTGAATCTTTAAGATCATCGGCTGGTTCAACATGCTTGCTCTCCTACACTCCTTCTGTAACTTTGCTCTCAAACTCCACCTGCTTGCTTGCTTCCTCTCCTGAACCTGTAGCATCAACAACAAACTCCTTTCTCGGTTGAGGCATTTAAGTTTCATCAAAAGTAACATCCCCGCTAATAACAAATTTAGGTGACTTAGGATCAGGACACCACAACCTGTATCCCTTCACTCCAGTAGCATAACCAAGAAATAATATTTTTTTGCCCTAGGTTCAAGTTTGAAAGTACACCTAGAGTGGGGGTGAATAGGTGTACAAGCTAATTTAGGACAAATGATGCGGAATTTAAAAACTAATTGCAAACACACTATGTGTAACCAAGAGTGAGCCCGAATTTTTCGTGAAGGGCTCTAGAACTACTCCTCTAGATTAAGAGTTGAAGTGCTTTAAAAGCTCTCTTGGTTCAACACAAGTGTAAGCACACAACCAATGCCAAGCATGTACCTGACATGAACAATGTAAATCAATGCAAGATAAAGAGAGATAGAGTTGAGAGATTGTGGATAAAATGCAAACACAGAGATTTGTTTCGAGGTTCGAGCCACTGCTCTACGTCCTCGCCTTCACACAGAAGGATTTCCACTATGTCCGCGTAGAACCTGACACAAAAGGACCTCCACTGAGAAATTACAAATACAATTGGGAGTATACAACTCCACTCTCTCAAACACAAACCTCTACACAAGAGATGGAAGGTGGGCACTAAGTCAAGCACAAAGCAAAGAAAGAAATAAAACTTAGTGATCCAATGATCACAAACTCTCTCTTGGTGATCTCAAAAGATCACAAATAATTTTCTCACGAAAAAAAAAATCCTAAAGTTAGGTTTAAAATTGATAGCTCAAGTGTGAGAAATTCAAAGTGTTTTGAAAAAGAAATAACAAAGAAAATACTTGGCAAAGCTTCTTGATAGATATGAAAATTAAGAACAAAACTAAACTTCCCAAATTTATTTTTCTTTGATTTTCCAATAACTTTGAAATTAAATAACATAAGAATTTGAAGCTTTAAAACTTGTTTAAAAACTTGTTGAAAAACACTTGAGAAGATGGAAAAAAATTTTGTTAAAAATCTTAGTGAAAACAGCCCTCAAGGACCTATATTTATATGGCCTTGAAAACTATTCGTTGGGGTCCAGAATCAGGTCAGATTGGCCTGTTAGTCAACCGCATGATCGACCGGCGAACGGTTAAATTTCTGACCATTTGGCACTATAAGTCGACCGCCCGATCGACCAGCCCCTTGGCAAAACGCCTTGTTGGTCGACCGCCTGGTCGACCGGGCCTACCCGAGAGCTGGGTAGTGCCAGTCGATCGACTGCACGGTCAACCGGCCACAAAGGCTTGCCTTTTGCACGTCCTTGTGCACATCGGTCGACCGACCGATCGACCAAGCTCTGGTCCGGTCAACCGGTCATTCGACCACCATCAGGCTCAGAATGGGTTTACATGTTTTGAAATCTAAATTTTTAAATTTCTATAAAATCTCATAAAACTTTATAAATTCCACAAAAATAGGCTCATGTATATATTTGAAGAATAAATATGTGTGACCAAAAATCAACACATGTTACAAACTATTTGAACTATTTTTGTGATATAGAAATTTAGCTTTAAACTGAAAACCGTATTTTCCTAAAACTCGATTTTGAAATGAAAATATGTTTTCTCCAAAACTTGTATAAATAAAAACATAATATAGAAACGCTTTTTGAAGCATAGTATGTATGGATAGAATTCAATACACATAATAAATGATATATTTATGTTTTTGACATTAAATCCAAAAATAAGTTTTGTTAAACACAAAACTTGAAACCATGAATTAGATATACATCAAAATAAGTTTTTAGTCAATATGAAATATAGATGTATATGGATGAAATCCAATATACATAAAATCATGTAAAACTTCTTTTGATTCTATCTATTCATGAAAACTATATAAGTATATTTTTGAAAATATAAAAGCGATTAAACCGAAACCAATAAACGTTTAAACTTGTATGTGTGTGAACTTGAGCATATCAAGACTAACTATCTTTACATAAGATCTAAATTAAAACTAAAACTAAACAATTGAAGTCTTCTTGTCGATCTTCATCTCCAAGACGACTCGATCCAAACACGATCCATAGAGTTTGACTCCATCCGAGTGCTAGATACGATCTTGATGCGTGAGCTCTTAAATCTACATGTGTTAGCTCCAAAATTTGACTTTAAATCTTTTATTGAAGTTAATCACCTACTAAGATCTTGATCAATATCTAAAACTTATTAAACACAAGATCATTAGTAACAAACCTTCATAAGTTAGTCATCATCGAAACTAAGGTGAAAGACATTTTGGGCCAACAATCTCTCCCTTTTGGTGATGACAAAACTTATGAAGTTATATATGCATTAATTAAGGATAGGCTTCATAGAAGCTCCCCCTTAATTTATGCATACCAATAAACATATAAAGATATACAATGTAAGCCCAAATATCAATATACAATAATAAAATAATATGCAATAAAACCATAAAACACATGTATATATGCATAAATAATATATAAAACATGCATATATAAACCCAAATCTTTCTCCCCTTTTGTCAATCATCAACAAAGAGTTAAGAATGACAAACAAAACCAATAAACATATTTTAAAACAAAATTTATACCAATAAAAACTATCAATTTAAAGAAACCAATTGAAAGAATAAATCTTTTTATTAATTGAAAATGAAACAATCTTTTTACCAATTTTTTTTTATGAATTGATACCAATAGAATGACATGATACCAATTGAAAGTAAAAACTAAATTTTAAGGTAAATACTAAAATTATTTTGCAATATAGATACCAAATTGAGAATAATACCAATTTAAGATTATTGATACCAATATTGAAAATGTTAGCATATACCAAAATAAAATATTTCATCATAAAGAATGGGAGTAAGAAACCAGTTGAAAATAAAACCAATTGAAAGATAAAAATAGAATTTTTCTCCCCTTTTATAAAATACCAATAAAAATAATGCATAAGCCTGTAAAGATATCAATTATTATTAAGAACTAAATCAAGTCAAGCTTAGCATAAAATTAATGTGTGCTAAAAATGTGTGGATATTGTAAATCAAGTACAATCAAAATCATATGTATGTATGTATGAAAGTGAAAATATCACTTGAAATTTGAATCATACATATATAGAAAACATGAGTATACAAAAATGAATTTTCAATTAAAATCATATATAACCCATATCTACCTCCTTTTCATGTACATGTTTGAAAATATTTTCATTTAAGAGCATACAAGGCATGGTCTCCCATCCAAGCACCCTTAAAGGGTAGAAGTTTTCAAAATATGATTTGAAAATAATTTGAGCATAGTTTGAAAATACTACCAAATTGAAGAATAAATAACTAGTTTAAAATTGTATTTGAAAAACTAGTTAAAGATCCTTCAGATATGAAACCAAAACATGTATCCCATGAATCATGCTAAATACACAAGAACTAACACTCAATATATGTTAAGCTCATATATAAGCTCATAAAAATAAAGTCGTGAGTAAACAAAAAAATGTGAGTGCACAAGAATTATGTGAATAGCATATTCATGAAGATAAGGCAATAAAGCTCAAATCATCAAAACATATGAAAATTATAAAAATTTATTTTTCATCAAAATTAAATAAACTTCAAGGTATATGTATGTTTTGTCTAAACTAAAGTTTACATACATATCCAACCATAAACGAGTCCACAAAAGAATATTGCATGAAGGCAAGTGACTCTATGATAGATATATATAGCTATAATTTTGGGCAAAATTAATATATACATGAAGCTAAACATGAAAACATATAAAAAAATAGTAAAAATAAGTAAAGATGCAAGAGTCATCAAAACAAGGTTATACAAGTACATCGAATGAGTACAAATGAGTGATAAAATATAAACACATAATAATCAAGTGTGTTTCACTAATTGTACAAGTATAAACACAAGTTTTAATGAAAACTACATCTAAAAAAGAAACCAAAACATGAAGCACAAAACATCAAAAAAATATGATCATTAGGGTAAATGTAAATATTATTATCACTAGGATATACACAATAGCTAAATAATTGAGAACACAAACAAGTATGAATTCATATGAACATGTGTGTATCTCAAATACGATACATGTATATCACAAGCTTAATAAACATTGCATTTAACATAATGAACATGAAAAATATGACATGCTAAAAACATCAATATAAAAGCATGTAAATTAAAATAGGAGTTTAGAGATAGTTACCAAACAGAGTAAACTAATCTCTATATTTTCAAACATGGTGGCCTTCACACCAAACATCCTTGAAAGTGATGCATCCTAAAATATCACCATTAAGGCACCAACACTTTCACGTCTTGTGAGAGCCCACACCTATAACAAATGAAATAGGGATAAATTTTGGTACCCACACTTTCTTGGGCCATGGGGGTTAGCACCTTTTCTAACCCAAACATATTTATTTGTAAAATTTGAATCATATATTCTATCATAACAAAATTTTATAAGATGGCCCGTGTGACCACAATATGTACAAGTGTACACACTAGCATACATTGTGTCATGTGTGTGAACATGAGAAGCATGTGTATGCCGTGATTTGTGTGCATGAAAATATGGAGCATGTTTCTTTCGAAACATGGATTCCAATCTAGTGTGGTTCATGGCACATCAGCTCAAAGTGGAGCCCAAACAATCTATATTTTTCTTCAACATGCAAATATCATTTTCAATTATTAAAGAAGAAGTGAAGCATGCATGCTTCTCAATAGGAGGTATAACAACAGAATCATAACAGGAATGGGAAGCCAAATTATTTTTCAAAAAAAATATTTTCATTTGAAATAAAATCTAATTCTTTTGAAATTAAAGTAATTTTGTTTTTCAAAGAATCATTTTCTTTTAAAATAAAATCAAGTTTTGAAGATAAAACCTCATTTTTCTTCAAAACATCATTAAAATTATTTTTATTTTTTAACATTTTATTTTCATTTAGAGCAAAGATCAAGTTAAACTTTCAATGAATCCCTCTCGTTTGAAATCTCAACTCTTTCTTGCAAAACTAAATCAAGTTTAGAAAACAAATTCTTATTTTCTTCTTTTAATTCAAACTCTTGCTTTTTAAAACTTTATACTTTGAAAGTAAGTTTTCACAAAATATGAATAGTTCTACACTTAAAGCATGAGCCTCCAAAGTATTGTTATCACATGAAGAACTAGCACATCATCTAGATGAGTGTCCGATTTTACCTCAAGGGAGTCAATCCCTTAGACCATGAAGCAAGTTTGGTCGGACTCATCCACAATAGCTCCTCTCTCCACATTGTTTGTCGTTTGTTGCTCGAGAGAGGACAAAGTGTTCCACACTATAAAAGCGGAATCACAATGAAAAATCATACATAAATGATCTTTGTTTAATGTTTGCTTTAATGCTTCTAAGGCTTGTGCATTAGCCCCTAAGTACTTGTCATTACCAACATAGGATATCTTGGTAGTGGCAAGATAGATATGCAATCTTAGGGCTTTTAGGTAGGCACTCATGTAATACCCCGTTTCCAGATTACGTACTTAGTTGCGTATTCAGCTTTTCGATCGTATTTTTCGATTTACTTCCTGTATTTGACCGATTTCACTTTCAAATATCATTTTCCAATATACTAGATTTTCTAGGATTTTCTGGATTTTTCCTGAATTAAAATGAATTTCTTCAAAACCGGTGTCGACCAGTGTCGCTGATCAATTCCTGGAATTTTAATTCTCAAACAGTTAGGAATTTCTAGATGGTCCTTTAGACTTTATTTCTTAGAATCATATTCCCTACTTAAATACTTTTTCTGAGAATTTTATAAATTTATGAAAACTCCAACGGAGTCGGTAGATAACTGATTCCGGGATTTTTAGTTTTAAAACTATAAAGTATTTCTTAAAAAGGATTTCACTATTAGTCTTCATATATTATTCTTGATTTCTGGTAAAATTTTCAGGTCATTCCGAGATACTTGAATTTCGGACATTTTTTCAATAATCCCAAAATTCCACAATTTCCACCTCATTTCCCACTCACTTTCCATCTAATCCCACTCATTCTCTCTCTCTCCCATAGCCGGCCAAGTGGCCAGGTGAGGGACACCTCACCCCTCTCTTTTTGCAAAAACCCCATCACTTCCATCTTAATCCCACTCCATTCACAAAATCCCCATCTTATATATATCTTTTCATTTGCAATTTACCCTTTTTCTCCTTCACTTCAAGCAAAAGAGAAAACTCTCTCCCAAACCCTCTTCTTCTCAACCTGAACCCTAGCTCCAAGAACACCTCAAGATCTTCTCCTCCAGCTCTAGCTACTGATTTGGAGCTTGGATCGTAGCTCCCTTCGTCGTCAAGGATCACTTGGGAGCTATTCGTCAACCACACTCTTCCCGGACTCGTAGAGCCTCAATCAAACGGTTCCAAGTGAGTATATCTACTCACCAAGACTTGAGAACTCCTTTGTATACATGTGTTGACAATTCATGTTCACTTGAGCCATAAAAATCACATTTTTAGACCCTCAAACAAAACCCTAGAAATCTGTCCTGTTTGCTGTTTTCCCACGATTAGTCGACTAGACCTAGGGACTAGTCGACTAATCCACTGTAGTTGAAACTTAACCTTTTCTGATTTCACAGTTTTAGTCGACTAGGCCAAATTTCCAGTCGACTAGATATCCCTAGTCGACTACTAGAATTCCCCTAGTCGACTCCTGAAATAGACTCAACTCTCTGTATCTCAAACTTAGTCGACTTAAGTATCCATTAGTCGACTAGTAGTTCCCTGTTAGTCGACTACCCTTACAACCCTAGTCGACTAACTTTCCCTGAAACAGAACCCAACTCTCTGTTTCCCAGTTTTAGTCGACTCATCCAGACTAGTAGTCGACTTAAGACCCCTATAGTCGACTAGCCCTCTCACCTAGTCGACTAATTCTGACTGTTTGACTTAGTTGATTCTGTTCTGAAATTGGATCTTACTGTTGATACATGTATGGCATATTACTTTTGTTCATGCTTCATAACTGGTACTACATGACATGTTACTTGATAGACATTATCTCATATTACTTCATGACTTGTTATTACATATCATCGCTCCATAACTTGTTAAAATGTGAATATCACCACTTATCATGCCATCACTTGAACCAAGCATGATACACTTGACTTTTGCATAAAATGGACCAACTTACACATGGGTCGGGGAAAAACATGCGGATATCGATATGTGTTCGTGTTTACAGTGGTTTTAGGAATGTTGTGCAACTCATGTTCCGGTCTGACCTGCGGGCCTCCAGGGGACCGAGGGGAGTGCTTGCTCCCTCTATTACTGGTACCATCATGTTAAGGGCATACATAAGTCCCTCCTGTTTAGCCTAGCGGCTGGCTTCCGTCACCAAGCAACGGAACAATCCTGGACCGTTATCCCGGGCATGTACGGGGTCCACTGTAAACATAGTTCGTCGATATAACCGCTGTTTCCAATAACAACCTTGCTTTACTAGGATATGGATCTATGTGCTCTGGGACGCTGGGTCACATAGTTAGATATCACAGTAAGACAAGTAATAATAATAAGATGTTAACTGTAAACCTAATGTATTAGGACTTTATCTCTTCATGTTTTTCATACTTGTTAGCTGATATTCCTTATATGGTTTCATACTACTCATCCATGTCTCTTAGCCACTTGGCTGTAGTCCGTTTATTGTTTATATGTCTTGACTCCTTGGATTTGCATATTCAGATTCCGAAGCTTGGAACGAAGTGGAGCCATCCACAGAGGACCAAGCTTACTTTAGCGAGCAAGCGGACTAGTTCCAGTCCCTTCGTGCCAGACTTACCTTTTGACTCACGAGATCCTCTTTCTACTTGTGAGCTTTTTGTATACATATTTGTATATATTTCTTTTGGACTTGGTTATGATGTAATACACATGTATTGTGTAATACTTTATAATATCCTGTGATAACTTTGTATGTGTACTTCTTGTGTTGGCATATGTATAGATACCACGCTTTGTCGTGTACTCTGTTTCTTGTTGTACTTTTTGCTTAGTGTATATACGTGTGGGGCAATTTCTGGCCTACGTATATACGTCGCAGTGACGTCCCCGTATCCGTGGAATCGGGGCGTTACAGGTTGGTATCAGAGCCTAGGCTCTCACCCTGAAGTACAATCGAGCGGCAAATTTTAATAATTTGCTGATGCCAACTATAATATACAAAGTTATTAGATCCTCCTTGATTCCTTCTTGATTCATTCCCTTGTATCCTAAACTCCTTCCAATTGTTTTCAAATTCCAGTTTTCTATTCCTAACTCGGTATGGAGCGAAGGACGGGCCGTAACCACTCGGGGCAAGCATCGAATGGACCCACAGGGGAGAATGTGGATATTTTGAAGGTCATTCAGACCATGATGGAAAACCAGCAGCAGCTGACTGAACTCCTCAGGCAAGAATTGGCAGCACCGAAGGAACAGAGGCCGGGAAATGTATCGGACTTCAGGAGGCTGCAACAGCCATCTTCACGGGAGGCGAGAAACCATTGGATGCTGAACAATGGTTGACGGATACCACAGATCTGCTGAATGCAGCCAGGGTACCAAAGGAGAACCAAGTTGAGGTCGCCAGATTCAGTTGAAGGATATAGCCAGAACTTGGTGGCTAGCTGAGGAGGCCAGACTGGAGAAGCCTGTCACCTGGGACACGTTCTCCAAGAGCTTCTATAACAGATTCTTCCCTGCTACTGCTCAGAAGGACATGGAGGAGCAGTTCATCAGACTCCAGCAGTGGGACAAGTCCGTGGATGAGTATGCCGCGGAATTTCTCAGACTCAGCCGCTTTGCTCCGTACATGGTAACAGATGAGGAGAAGCGAGCAAGCAGATTCCAGCAGGGCCTGCAGATGGACATACAGGTCTTCTTGATGCCCCAGCAACTGAAGACTTATTCTGAGGTTCTCACCATAGCTCGAGAGGTGGAGCGTGGGCTTGAGAAGAGGAAAGTTGACCAGATGGGGAACCAGACCATGAAGAGGCCATTTGTACCAATGGGAAGAGGAGGCCCATATAGAGCAGCAAAAGTTCAGAGACAACCATTCAGACCAGCTCCTTACCAGACGGCCCAACCATTTACATTCTGTAGCTATTGTCAGAAGCCGGGCCACATTCGTCAGAATTGCCGGAGGGCAAATGGGTTGTGTTTGGTGGTGGATCACGAGATCATTCTATAGAGGCTTGTCCGCACAGGAGATTGGGGATAGCCAACCAGACTTTGCCAGCACTTCCAGGACCCAATGGACAGAGAGTGCTACCAGGGCCACTTGGGCAGAGGAATCAGGGACCAGTGATGAGGAGAGCTCTTCCCCTTCCGCCACAGCATGTTGCTCGCCCAGTCCAGAGAGGAGCCAGGACTGCAGCAGGGCGTGGTAGAGGTCAGGCTTACACTCTTACAGCAGAAGAGGCTGAGACTTCAGAGGAAGTGATAACAGGTAACATCAGAGTTCATTCAAAACCTGTCCTCGCTCTCTTCGATTCAGGTGCATCCCATTGTTATATCTCAGACCATTTGTGGCTTTGCATCTATACTGTTAAATCTTTAGACCACAAATGGGAGATTAGTACAGGGAATGGGGTAGTCATATCTTCTAGAGTTTGTGCTGATTGTCCAGTAGAACTTTGTGATAAGATCTTGGCCATAGATATGATCGTACTAGACACCAAAGGGTACGACGTGATCTTAGGCATGACCTGGCTCAGTCAGTACCATGCAGTTATTGATTGTAGGGAGAAGAAAATTAATTTCAGAATCCCTCATCAACCGGAGTTCCAATTTAGTGGAGAGGTGAAGTCTACCAAGGGAAAGACACGGATGACTACTTCGGAGGTTCAGAAGCAGAAGGTACCGGTGTGGGATGAATTCCCAGGAGTGTTTGCTGAAATCTCAGGACTGCCACCTGAAAGGATGATCGAGTTCTCTATTGACACAGTCCAGGAGCAGCTCCTATATCCAAGGCTCCGTACAGGATGGCACCGACGGAGTTAGAGATTTTGAAGAAGCAGCTGCAAGAATATTCAGACAGGGGATTGATTAGGCCAAGTACTTCACCATGGGGAGCTCCAGTACTGTTGGCAAACAAGAAGGATGGTGGTAAGAGACTTTGTATTGATTATAGGGAATTGAACAAGGTAACCATCAAGAACAAGTATCCTTTACCCAGGATTGATGATCTGTTTGATCAGCTTCATGGGGCCCGTGTATTCTCTAAATTGGATTTACAGTCGGGTTACCATCAGCTGAGGGTGAAGAAGGAGGATATCCCGAAGACGGCATTCAGGACCCGTTATGGCCACTATGAGTTTCTAGTTATGCCTTCGGAGTCACCAATGCCCCTTCAGTTTTCTTGGATTTGATGAACCGAGTGTTCTCGCCCTATCTGGATCAGTTTGTTATTGTTTTCATAGATGACATCCTGATCTATTCAAAGAGCTACAGGGAGCATGCGGAACACTTGAGGATTGTATTGCAGACTCTCCAGCAGGAGCAGCTTCATGCTAAGAAGGGCAAGTGTGATTTCTGGTTGGACAGCATAGCTTTCCTTGGACACATAGTTTCAGCAGAAGGAATTTCAGTTGACCCAGTAAAGTCCAGGCAGTGAAGGATTGGCCCATTCCAAGGACGGTGACTGAGATTAAGAGTTTTCTTGGACTAGCCGGATATTACAGACGCTTTGTCAGGATTTCTCTAGGATCGCAGCCCCGTTGACCAAGCTCACCAGGAAAGGAGAGAAGTATATATGGACAGAGGAGTGTACTGCAGCCTTTGAGCAATTGAAGCAGAGGCTCATTTCAGCTCCAATCTTGAGGACTCCCTCAGGTAGAGGAGGGATGGTCATCTACAGTGATGCATCAGGTAAAGGCCTGGGGTGTGTGCTTATGCAACATGGTCATGTTATAGCATATGCATCAAGGCAACTGAAGACTCATGAGCGTAATTACCCAACTCATGACTTGGAGCTAGCAGCTGTGATATTTGCATTGAAGATCTGGAGGCATTATCTTCTGGGAGATAAAGTGTTGATATACACTGATCACAAGAGCCTCAAGTATATTTCTCGCAGAAAGAGTTGAATATGAGGCAGAGGAGGTGGCTTGAATGATGGCGGACTATGATATTGACTTGCAATATCACCGGGCAAGGTCAATACAGTTCCAGATGCACTGAGCAGGATGCCAGAGAATAGAGTGCTTGTCCAGCTCACTCAGCAGAAGGAGTTGATTCGAGACTTCATCAGATTGGACTTGATGTTAGTTCGAAGGACTGAGAAGGCAGGACAGTTCATGACTTTGCAGATTCAGTCAGCATTGATTGATGAGATCAGGGAAGCTCAGAAGGAAGATCCCAGATTACAGACATTCCGAGCTCAGGTAGAGGCGGGATTGAGAACGGATATCTGTATCATCCAGATGGTGCATTATACTTGGTAGCAGACTTTGTGTTCCCAAGGAGAAGTTAGACAGAAGATTTTGGCAGAAGCACACAGTTCAGCATATTCCATCCACCCAGGGGGAAACAAGATGTATCAGGACTTGAAGAAGCAGTTTGGTGGAATGCTATGAAGAGGGAGATAGCTCAGTTTGTAGCCAAGTGCCTGGTATGCCAGCAGATAAAGATAGAGCATCAGAGGACAGCTGGACTTCTACAACCTTTACCGATACCCGAATGGAAGTGGGAGCACATCACCATGGATTTTGTCACGGCATTACCTCGAAGTCCTAAAGGTAATAATGCTGTGTGGGTAATCATTGACCGTCTCACCAAGTCAGCTCACTTTATACCATTCAGGGTGGGACAGTCAACGGAGGTTCTGGCGGACAAGTACATGAAGGAGATAGTTCGTCTGCATGGAGTTTCTGTCAGTATTGTTTCAGATAGAGACACCAGATTCAGATCCCATTTCTGGGAGAGTCTCCAAGAAAGTTTGGGAACCCGTCTGAAATTCAGTACATCATATCATCCTCAGACAGACGGGCAATCTGAGAGGACTATCCAGATTCTTGAGGATATGTTGAGGGCCTGCATGATTGAATTCCAGGGATCATGGGAAGACCATCTTCACTTGGCGGAGTTTTCTTATAATAACAGTATCAAGCAAGTATCAAGATGGCACCATTTGAAGCATTGTATGGGAGGAAGTGTAGGTCTCCGATTTGTTGGGATGAAGTCGGTGAGAGAAGACTATGGGGCCAGAGATCCTGATTCAGACAACAGAGAAAGTTAGAATCATCAGAGACCACCTCAGGGCAGCACAGAGCCGTCAGAAGAGTTGGCCTGACACACAGAGAAGGCCATTGGAGTTCCAGGCAGGAGATCATGTGTTTTTAAAAATATCACCTACCAAGGGAGTTATCCGGTTCGGTACTCGTGGAAAGCTTAGTCCGAGGTACATCGGCCCATTCGAGATCTTGGACCGTGTAGGAGATGTATCGTACAGATTGGCTTTACCTCCATCTTTGGAGGGAGTGCACAATGTTTTCCACGTATCACAGTTGAGGAAGTATGTAAAGGATGATAGTCATATTTGGACCATTCAGAACTGGAACTGCAGCCAGATTTATCGTATCAGGAGGAGCCGATGGCCATTTTGGATAAGAGTGTGAAGACACTGAAGAACAAGGCTATACCATTAGTGTTGGTGTCTTGGAACCGGCATGCACCAGGAGAGGCCACATGGGAACGGGAGGATGTTATCCGAGAGCGTTACCCTCAACTCTTCACATCTTGATTTGGTAAAAACTCTTCCTTCTATTCTTTTCTACTGTTATCTTTCCTCTTATCCTTATCTATCTGTTACCTTTCCTGTTACCTTTCACCTTATGAAATTTCGAGGACGAAATTTTTGTAAGGTGGGTGGATTGTAATACCCCGTTTCCAGATTACGTACTTAGTTGCGTATTCAGCTTTTCGATCGTTTTTCGATTTACTTCCTGTATTTGACCGATTTCACTTTCAAATATCATTTTCAATATACTAGATTTTCTAGGATTTTCTGGATTTTTCCTGAATTAAAATGAATTTCTTCAAAACCGGTTGTCGACCAGTGTCGCTGATCGATTCCTGGAATTTAATTCTCAAACAGTTAGGAATTTCTAGATGGTCCTTTAGACTTTATTTCTTAGAATCATATTCCCTACTTAAATACTTTTTCTTTTTTGAGAATTTTATAAATTTATGAAAACTCCAACGGAGTCGGTAGATAACTGATTCCGGGATTTTTAGTTTAAAACTATAAAGTATTTCTTAAAAAGGATTTCACTATTAGTCTCATATATTATTCTTGATTTCTGGTAAAATTTTCAGGTCATTCCGAGATACTTGAATTTCGGACATTTTTTCAATAATCCCAAAATTCCACAATTTCCACCTCATTTCCCACTCACTTTCCATCTAATCCCACTCATTCTCTCTCTCTCCCATAGCCGGCCAAGTGGCCAGGTGAGGGACACCTCACCCCCTCTCTTTTTGCAAAAAACCCCATCACTTCCATCTTAATCCCACTCCATTCACAAAATCCCCATCTTATATATATCTTTTCATTTGCAATTTACCCTTTTTCTCCTTCACTTCAAGCAAAAGAGAAAACTCTCTCCCAAACCCTCTTCTTCTCAACCTGAACCCTAGCTCCAAGAACACCTCAAGATCTTCTCCTCCAGCTCTAGCTACTGATTTGGAGCTTGGATCGTAGCTCCCTTCGTCGTCAAGGATCACTTGGGAGCTATTCGTCAACCACACTCTTCCCGGACTCGTAGAGCCTCAATCAAACGGTTCCAAGTGAGTATATCTACTCACAAGACTTGAGAACTCCTTTGTATACATGTGTTGACAATTCATGTTCACTTGAGCCATAAAAATCACATTTTTAGACCCTCAAACAAAACCCTAGAAATCTGTCCTGTTTGCTGTTTTCCCACGATTAGTCGACTAGACCTAGGGACTAGTCGACTAATCCACTGTAGTTGAAACTTAACCTTTTCTGATTTCACAGTTTTAGTCGACTAGGCCAAATTTCCAGTCGACTAGATATCCCTAGTCGACTACTAGAATTCCCCTAGTCGACTCCTGAAATAGACTCAACTCTCTGTATCTCAAACTTAGTCGACTTAAGTATCCATTAGTCGACTAGTAGTTCCCTGTTAGTCGACTACCCTTACAAACCTAGTCGACTAACTTTCCCTGAAACAGAACCCAACTCTCTGTTTCCCAGTTTAGTCGACTCATCCAGACTAGTAGTCGACTTAAGACCCCTATAGTCGACTAGCCCTCTCACCTAGTCGACTAATTCTGACTGTTTGACTTAGTTGATTCTGTTCTGAAATTGGATCTTACTGTTGATACATGTATGGCATATTACTTTTGTTCATGCTTCATAACTGGTACTACATGACATGTTACTTGATAGACATTATCTCATATTACTTCATGACTTGTTATTACATATCATCGCTCCATAACTTGTTAAAATGTGAATATCACCACTTATCATGCCATCACTTGAACCAAGCATGATACACTTGACTTTTGCATAAAATGGACCAACTTACACATGGGTCGGGGGAAAACATGCGGATATCGATATGTGTTCGTGTTTACAGTGGTTTTAGGAATGTTGTGCAACTCATGTTCCGGTCTGACCTGCGGGCCTCCAGGGGACCGAGGGGAGTGCTTGCTCCCTCTATTACTGGTACCATCATGTTAAGGGCATACATAAGTCCCTCCTGTTAGCCTAGCGGCTGGCTTCCGTCACCAAGCAACGGAACAATCCTGGACCGTTATCCCGGGCATGTACGGGGTCCACTGTAAACATAGTTCGTCGATATAACCGCTGTTTCCAATAACAACCTTGCTTTACTAGGATATGGATCTATGTGCTCTGGGACGCTGGGTCACATAGTTAGATATCACAGTAAGACAAGTAATAATAATAAGATGTTAACTGTAAACCTAATGTATTAGGACTTTATCTCTTCATGTTTTCATACTTGTTAGCTGATATTCCTTATATGGTTCATACTACTCATCCATGTCTCTTAGCCACTTGGCTGTAGTCCGTTTATTGTTTATATGTCTTGACTCCTTGGATTTGCATATTCAGATTCCGAAGCTTGGAACGAAGTGGAGCCATCCACAGAGGACCAAGCTTACTTTAGCGAGCAAGCGGACTAGTTCCAGTCCCTTCGTGCCAGACTTACCTTTTGACTCACGAGATCCTCTTTCTACTTGTGAGCTTTTTGTATACATATTTGTATATATTTCTTTTGGACTTGGTTATGATGTAATACACATGTATTGTGTAATACTTTATAATATCCTGTGATAACTTTGTATGTGTACTTCTTGTGTTGGCATATGTATAGATACCACGCTTTGTCGTGTACTCTGTTTCTTGTTGTACTTTTTGCTTAGCGTATATACGTGTGGGGCAATTTCTGGCCTACGTATATACGTCGCAGTGACGTCCCCGTATCCGTGGAATCGGGGCGTTACA
>JAVJIF010034552.1:0-22509 GCA_038442645.1 Agave tequilana
TGTAATACCCCGTTTCCAGATTACGTACTTAGTTGCGTATTCAGCTTTTCGATCGTATTTTTCGATTTACTTCCTGTATTTGACCGATTTCACTTTCAAATATCATTTTCCAATATACTAGATTTTCTAGGATTTTCTGGATTTTTCCTGAATTAAAATGAATTTCTTCAAAACCAGTGTCGACCAGTGTCGCTGATCGATTCCTGGAATTTTAATTCTCAAACAGTTAGGAATTTCTAGATGGTCCTTTAGACTTTATTTCTTAGAATCATATTCCCTACTTAAATACTTTTTCTGAGAATTTTATAAATTTATGAAAACTCCAACGGAGTCGGTAGATAACTGATTCCGGGATTTTTAGTTTTAAAACTATAAAGTATTTCTTAAAAAGGATTTCACTATTAGTCTTCATATATTATTCTTGATTTTTGGTAAAATTTCAGATCATTCCGAGATATTGGAATTTCGGACTTTTTTCAAATAATTGCAAAATCCCACTCAATTTCCACCTCATTTCCCACTCACTTTCCCACCAAACCCCACTCATTCTCTCTCTCTCCCACAGCCGGCCAAGTGGCCAGGTGAGGGACACCTCACCCCTCCCTTTTTTGCAAGAAAGCCCCTCTCATCCATCTAAATCCCAACCCCTTTACAAAATCCCAACCTTATAAATACATCTTCATTTGCAAATCACTCTTTTCCCTCTTTCACTTCAACAAGAGAAACTTCTCCAAAAATCCTCTCCTTCTTCAACCAAAACCCTAGCTCCAAGAACTCTCCAAACTCTTCATCTCCAGCTCAAGCCTCTTCCTTGGAGTTTGGATCGTGGCTCTCTCCGTCGCCAAGGATCATTTGGGAGCTACTCGTCGTCAACAACCTTTTCGAGCTCACTAACTCGAATCCAACGGTTCCAAGTGAGTATATCTACTCACCAAGACTTGAGAACTCCTTTGTATACATGTGTTGACAATTCATGTTCACTTGAGCCATAAAAATCACATTTTTAGACCCTCAACCAAAACCCTAGAAATCTGTCCTGTTTGCTGTTTTCCCACGATTAGTCGACTAGACCTAGGGACTAGTCGACTAATACACTGTAGTTGAAACTTAACCTTTTTTGATTTCACAGTTTTAGTCGACTAGGCCAGATTTCCAGTCGACTAGATATCCCTAGTCGACTACTAGAATTCCCCTAGTCGACTCCTGAAATAGACTCAACTCTCTGTATCTCAAACTTAGTCGACTTAAGTATCCATTAGTCGACTAGTAGTTCCCTGTTAGTCGACTACCCTTACAACCCTAGTCGACTAACTTTCCCTGAAACAGAACCCAACTCTCTGTTTCCCAGTTTTAGTCGACTCATCCAGACTAGTAGTCGACTTAAGACCCCTATAGTCGACTAGCCCTCTCACCTAGTCGACTAATTCTGACTGTTTGACTTAGTTGATTCTGTTCTGAAATTGGATCTTACTGTTGATACATGTATGGCATATTACTTTTGTTCATGCTTCATAACTGGTACTACATGACATGTTACTTGATAGACATTATCTCATATTACTTCATGACTTGTTATTACATATCATCGCTCCATAACTTGTTAAAATGTGAATATCACCACTTATCATGCCATCACTTGAACCAAGCATGATACACTTGACTTTTGCATAAAATGGACCAACTTACACATGGGTCGGGGGAAAACATGCGGATATCGATATGTGTTCGTGTTTACAGTGGTTTTAGGAATGTTGTGCAACTCATGTTCCGGTCTGACCTGCGGGCCTCCAGGGGACCGAGGGGAGTGCTTGCTCCCTTTTATTACTGGTACCATCATGATAAGGGCATACATAAGTCCATCCTGTTTAGCCTAGCGGCTGGCTTCCGTCACCAAGCAACGGAACAATCCTGGACCGTTATCCCGGGCATGTACGGGGTCCACTGTAAACATAGTTCGTCGATACAACCGCTGATTTCCAATAACAACCTTGCTTTACTAGGATATGGATCTATGTGCTCTGGGACGCTGGGTCACATAGTTAGATATCACAGTAAGACAAGTAATAATAATAAGATGTTAACTGTAAACCTAATGTATTAGGACTTTATCTCTTCATGTTTTTCATACTTGTTAGCTGATATTCCTTATATGGTTTCATACTACTCATCCATGTCTCTTAGCCACTTGGCTGTAGTCCGTTTATTGTTTATATGTCTTGACCCTTGGATTTGCATATTCAGATTCCGAAGCTTGGAACGAAGTGGAGCCATCCACAGAGGACCAAGCTTACTTTAGCGAGCAAGCGGACTAGTTCCAGTCCCTTCGTGCCAGACTTACCTTTTGACTCACGAGATCCTCTTTCTACTTGTGAGCTTTTTGTATACATATTTGTATATATTTCTTTTGGACTTGGTTATGATGTAATACACATGTATTGTGTAATACTTTATAATATCCTGTGATAACTTTGTATGTGTACTTCTTGTGTTGGCATATGTATAGATACCACGCTTTGTCGTGCACTCTGTTTCTTGTTGTACTTTTTGCTTAGCGTATATACGTGTGGGGCAATTTCTGGCCTACGTATATGCGTCGCAGTGACGTCCCCGTATCCGTGGAATCGGGGCGTTACAGGTTGGTATCAGAGCCTAGGCTCTCACACCTGAAGTACAATCGAGCGGCAAATTTTAATAATTTGCTGATGCCAACTACAATATACAAAGTTATTAAGTCCTTCTTGATTCCTTCCTTGATTCATTCCCTTGTATCCTAAACTCCTTCCAATTGTTTTCAAATTCCAGTTTTCTATTCCTAACTCGGTATGGAGCGAAGGACGGGCCGTAACCACTCGGGGCAAGCATCGAATGGACCCACAGGGGAGAATGTGGATATTTTGAAGGTCATTCAGACCATGATGGAAAACCAGCAGCAGCAGACTGAACTCCTCAGGCAAGAATTGGCAGCACCGAAGGAACAGAGGCGGGAAATGTATCGGACTTCAGGAGGCTGCAACCAGCCATCTTCACGGGAGGCGAGAAACCATTGGATGCTGAACAATGGTTGACGGATACCACAGATCTGCTGAATGCAGCCAGGGTACCAAAGGAGAACCAAGTTGAGGTCGCCAAGATTCAGTTGAAGGATATAGCCAGAACTTGGTGGCTAGCTGAGGAGGCCAGACTGGAGAAGCCTGTCACCTGGGACACGTTCTCCAAGAGCTTCTATAACAGATTCTTCCCTGCTACTGCTCAGAAGGACATGGAGGAGCAGTTCATCAGACTCCAGCAGTGGGACAAGTCCGTGGATGAGTATGCCGCGGAATTTCTCAGACTCAGCCGCTTTGCTCCGTACATGGTAACAGATGAGGAGAAGCGAGCAAGCAGATTCCAGCAGGGCCTGCAGATGGACATACAGGTCTTCTTGATGCCCCAGCAACTGAAGACTTATTCGGAGGTTCTCACCATAGCTCGAGAAGTTGAGCGTGGGCTTGAGAAGAAGAAGGTTGACCAGATGGGGAACCAGACCATGAAGAGGCCATTTGTACCAATGGGAAGAGGAGGCCCATATAGAGCAGCAAAAGTTCAGAGACAACCATTCAGACCAGCTCCTTACCAGACGGCCCAACCAGTTTCTTTCTGCAGTTATTGTCAGAAGCCAGGGCATATCCGACAGAATTGCCGGAGGGCAAATGGGTTGTGTTTGGTGTGTGGATCACGGGATCATTC
Organism: Agave tequilana; assembly: GCA_038442645.1. NCBI lineage: Eukaryota > Viridiplantae > Streptophyta > Magnoliopsida > Asparagales > Asparagaceae > Agave > Agave tequilana. The sequence goes on from JAVJIF010034552.1 coordinate 3,727, forward strand.
TATAGAGGCGTGTCCACACAGGAGATTGGGGATAGCCAACCAGACTTTGCCAGCACTTCCAGGACCCAATAGACAGAGAGTGCTACCAGGGCCACTTGGGCAGAGAGAATCAGGGACCAGTGATGAGGAGAGCTCTTCCCCTTCCGCCACAGCATGTTGCTCGCCCAGTCCAGGGAGGAGCCAGGACTGCAGCAGGGCGTGGTAGAGGTCAGGCTTACACTCTTACAGCAGAAGAGGCTGAGACTTCAGAGGAAGTGATAACAGGTAACATCAGAGTTCATTCAAAACCTGTCCTCGCTCTCTTCGATTCAGGTGCATCCCATTGTTATATCTCAGACCATTTTGTGGCTTTGCATTCTATACCTGTTAAATCTTTAGACCACAAATGGGAGATTAGTACAGGGAATGGGTAGTCATATCTTCTAGAGTTTGTGCTGATTGTCCAGTAGAACTTTGTGATAAGATCTTGGCCATAGATATGATCGTACTAGACACCAAAGGGTACGACGTGATCTTAGGCATGACCTGGCTCAGTCAGTACCATGCAGTTATTGATTGTAGGGAGAAGAAAATTAATTTCAGAATCCCTCATCAACCGGAGTTCCAATTTAGTGGAGAGGTGAAGTCCACCAAGGGAAAGACACGGATGACTACTTCGGAGGTTCAGAAGCAGAAGGTACCGGTGTGGGATGAATTCTCAGGAGTGTTTGCTGAAATCTCAGGACTGCCACCTGAAAGGATGATCGAGTTCTCTATTGACACAGTTCCAGGAGCAGCTCCTATATCCAAGGCTCCGTACAGGATGGCACCGACGGAGTTAGAGATTTTGAAGAAGCAGCTGCAAGAATATTCAGACAGGGGATTGATTAGGCCAAGTACTTCACCATGGGGAGCTCCAGTACTGTTGGCAAACAAGAAGGATGGTGGTAAGAGACTTTGTATTGATTATAGGGAATTGAACAAGGTAACCATCAAGAACAAGTATCCTTTACCCAGGATTGATGATCTGTTTGATCAGCTTCATGGGCCCGTGTATTCTCTAAATTGGATTTACAGTCGGGTTACCATCAGCTGAGGGTGAAGAAGGAGGATATCCCGAAGACGGCATTCAGGACCCGTTATGGCCACTATGAGTTTCTAGTTATGCCTTTCGGAGTCACCAATGCCCCTTCAGTTTTCATGGATTTGATGACCGAGTGTTCTCGCCCTATCTGGATCAGTTTGTTGTTGTTTTCATAGATGACATCCTGATCTATTCAAAGAGCTACAGGGAGCATGCGGAACACTTGAGGATTGTATTGCAGACTCTCCAGCAGGAGCAGCTTCATGCTAAGAAGAGCAAGTGTGATTTCTGGTTGGACAGCATAGCTTTCCTTGGACACATAGTTTCAGCAGAAGGAATTTCAGTTGACCCCAGCAAAGTCCAGGCAGTGAAGGATTGGCCCATTCCAAGGACAGTGACTGAGATTAAGAGTTTTCTTGGACTAGCCGGATATTACAGACGCTTTGTCCAGGATTTCTCTAGGATTGCAGCTCCATTGACCAGGCTTACCAGGAAAGGGAAAGGTACATATGGACAGAGGAGTGTACTGCAGCATTTGAGCAATTGAAGCAGAGGCTCATTTCAGCTCCAATCTTGAGGACTCCCTCAGGTAGAGGAGGGATGGTCATCTACAGTGATGCATCAGGTAAAGGCCTGGGGTGTGTGCTTATGCAACATGGTCATGTTATAGCATATGCATCAAGGCAACTGAAGACTCATGAGCGTATTACCCAACTCATGACTTGGAGCTAGCAGCTGTGATATTTGCATTGAAGATCTGGAGGCATTATCTTCTGGGAGATAAAGTGTTGATATACACTGATCACAAGAGCCTCAAGTATATTTTCTCGCAGAAAGAGTTGAATATGAGGCAGAGGAGGTGGCTTGAATTGATGGCGGACTATGATATTGACTTGCAATATCACCCGGGCAAGGTCAATACAGTTCCAGATGCACTGAGCAGGATGCCAGAGAATAGAGTGCTTGTCCAGCTCACTCAGCAGAAGGAGTTGATTCGGGACTTCATCAGATTGGACTTGATGTTAGTTCGAAGGACTGAGAAGGCAGGACAGTTCATGACTTTGCAGATTCAGTCAGCATTGATTGATGAGATCAGGGAAGCTCAGAAGGAAGATCCCAGATTACAGACATTCCGAGCTCAGGTAGAGGCGGGATTGAGAACGGATATCTGTATTCATCCAGATGGTGCATTATACTTTGGTAGCAGACTTTGTGTTCCCAAGGAGAAGTTAGACAGAAGATTTTGGCAGAAGCACACAGTTCAGCATATTCCATCCACCCAGGGGAAACAAGATGTATCAGGACTTGAAGAAGCAGTTTTGGTGGAATGCTATGAAGAGGGAGATAGCTCAGTTTGTAGCCAAGTGCCTGGTGTGCCAGCAGATAAAGATAGAGCATCAGAGGACAGCTGGACTTCTACAACCTTTACCGATACCCGAATGGAAGTGGGAGCACATCACCATGGATTTTGTCACGGCATTACCTCGAAGTCCTAAAGGTAATAATGCTGTGTGGGTAATCATTGACCGTCTCACCAAGTCAGCTCACTTTATACCATTCAGGGTGGGACAGTCAACGGAGGTTCTGGCGGACAAGTACATGAAGGAGATAGTTCGTCTGCATGGAGTTCCTGTCAGTATTGTTTCAGATAGAGACACCAGATTCAGATCCCATTTCTGGGAGAGTCTCCAAGAAAGTTTGGGAACCCGTCTGAAATTCAGTACATCATATCATCCTCAGACAGACGGGCAATCTGAGAGGACTATCCAGATCCTAGAAGATATGCTAAGGGCCTGCATGATTGAGTTTAAGGGATCTTGGGAAGATCATCTTCACTTGGCCGAGTTTTCTTATAATAACAGTTACTAGGCAAGTATCAAGATGGCACCTTTTGAGGCACTGTATGGAAGGAAGTGTCGGTCACCGATTTGTTGGGATGAAGTCGGTGAGAGGAGACTTTTGGGGCCAGAGATTCTGATTCAGACCACAGAGAAAGTTAGAATCATCAGAGATCACCTCAGGGCAGCACAGAGCCGTCAGAAGAGTTGGGCTGACACTCAGAGAAGGCCATTGGAGTTCCAGGCAGGAGATCATGTGTTTTTTAAAGATATCACCTACCAAGGGAGTTATCCGGTTCGGTACTCGTGGAAAGCTTAGTCCGAGGTACATCGGCCCATTCGAGATCTTGGACCGTGTGGGAGATGTATCGTACAGATTGGCTTTACCTCCATCTTTGGAGGGAGTGCACAATGTTTTCCACGTATCACAGTTGAGGAAGTATGTAAAGGATGATAGTCATATTTTGGACCATTCAGAACTGGAACTGCAGCCAGATTTATCGTATCAGGAGGAGCCGATGGCCATTTTGGATAAGAGTGTGAAGACACTGAAGAACAAGGCTATACCATTAGTGTTGGTGTCTTGGAACCGGCATGCACCAGGAGAGGCCACATGGGAACGGAGGATGTTATCCGAGAGCGTTACCCTCAACTCTTCACATCTTGATTTGGTAAAAACTCTTTCCTTCTATTCTTTTCTACTGTTATCTTTCCTCTTATCCTTATCTATCTGTTACCTTTCCTGTTACCTTTCACCTTATGAAATTTCGAGGACGAAATTTTTGTAAGGTGGGTGGATTGTAATACCCCGTTTCCAGATTACGTACTTAGTTGCGTATTCAGCTTTTCGATCGTATTTTTCGATTTACTTCCTGTATTTGACCGATTTCACTTTCAAATATCATTTTCCAATATACTAGATTTTCTAGGATTTTCTGGATTTTTCCTGAATTAAAATGAATTTCTTCAAAACCAGTGTCGACCAGTGTCGCTGATCGATTCCTAGAATTTTAATTCTCAAACAGTTAGGAATTTCTAGATGGTCCTTTAGACTTTATTTCTTAGAATCATATTCCCTACTTAAATACTTTTTCTGAGAATTTTATAAATTTATGAAAACTCCAACGGAGTCGGTAGATAACTGATTCCGGGATTTTTAGTTTTAAAACTATAAAGTATTTCTTAAAAAGGATTTTACTATTAGTCTTCATATATTATTCTTGATTTTTGGTAAAATTTTCAGATCATTCCGAGATATTGGAATTTCGGACTTTTTTCAAATAATTGCAAAATCCCACTCAATTTCCACCTCATTTCCCACTCACTTTCCCACCAAACCCCACTCATTCTCTCTCTCTCCCACAGCCGGCCAAGTGGCCAGGTGAGGGACACCTCACCCCTCCCTTTTTGCAAGAAAGCCCCTCTCATCCATCTAAATCCCAACCCCTTTACAAAATCCCAACCTTATAAATACATCTTCATTTCACTCTTTTCTCCTCTTTCACTTCAACAAGAGAAACTTCTCCAAAAATCCTCTCCTTCTTCAACCAAAACCCTAGCTCCAAGAACTCTCCAAACTCTTCATCTCCAGCTCAAGCCTCTTCCTTGGAGTTTGGATCGTGGCTCTCTCCGTCGCCAAGGATCATTTGGGAGCTACTCGTCGTCAACAACCTTTTCGAGCTCACTAACTCGAATCCAACGGTTCCAAGTGAGTATATCTACTCACCAAGACTTGAGAACTCCTTTGTATACATGTGTTGACAATTCATGTTCACTTGAGCCATAAAAATCACATTTTTAGACCCTCAACCAAAACCCTAGAAATCTGTCCTGTTTGCTGTTTTCCCACGATTAGTCGACTAGACCTAGGGACTAGTCGACTAATACACTGTAGTTGAAACTTAACCTTTTCTGATTTCACAGTTTTAGTCGACTAGGCCAGATTTCCAGTCGACTAGATATCCCTAGTCGACTACTAGAATTCCCCTAGTCGACTCCTGAAATAGACTCAACTCTCTGTATCTCAAACTTAGTCGACTTAAGTATCCATTAGTCGACTAGTAGTTCCCTGTTAGTCGACTACCCTTACAACCCTAGTCGACTAACTTTCCCTGAAACAGAACCCAACTCTCTGTTTCCCAGTTTTAGTCGACTCATCCAGACTAGTAGTCGACTTAAGACCCCTATAGTCGACTAGCCCTCTCACCTAGTCGACTAATTCTGACTGTTTGACTTAGTTGATTCTGTTCTGAAATTGGATCTTACTGTTGATACATGTATGGCATATTACTTTTGTTCATGCTTCATAACTGGTACTACATGACATGTTACTTGATAGACATTATCTCATATTACTTCATGACTTGTTATTACATATCATCGCTCCATAACTTGTTAAAATGTGAATATCACCACTTATCATGCCATCACTTGAACCAAGCATGATACACTTGACTTTTGCATAAAATGGACCAACTTACACATGGGTCGGGGGAAAACATGCGGATATCGATATGTGTTCGTGTTTACAGTGGTTTTAGGAATGTTGTGCAACTCATGTTCCGGTCTGACCTGCGGGCCTCCAGGGGACCGAGGGGAGTGCTTGCTCCCTTTATTACTAGTACCATCATGATAAGGGCATACATAAGTCCCTCCTGTTTAGCCTAGCGGCTGGCTTCCGTCACCAAGCAACGGAACAATCCTGGACGTTATCCCGGCATGTACGGGGTCCACTGTAAACATAGTTCGTCGATACAACCGCTGATTTCCAATAACAACCTTGCTTTACTAGGATATGGATCTATGTGCTCTGGGACGCTGGGTCACATAGTTAGATATCACAGTAAGACAAGTAATAATAATAAGATGTTAACTGTAAACCTAATGTATTAGGACTTTATCTCTTCATGTTTTTCATACTTGTTAGCTGATATTCCTTATATGGTTTCATACTACTCATCCATGTCTCTTAGCCACTTGGCTGTAGTCCGTTTATTGTTTATATGTCTTGACCCCTTGGATTTGCATATTCAGATTCCGAAGCTTGGAACGAAGTGGAGCCATCCACAGAGGACCAAGCTTACTTTAGCGAGCAAGCGGACTAGTTCCAGTCCCTTCGTGCCAGACTTACCTTTTGACTCACGAGATCCTCTTTCTACTTGTGAGCTTTTTGTATACATATTTGTATATATTTCTTTTGGACTTGTTATGATGTAATACACATGTATTGTGTAATACTTTATAATATCCTGTGATAACTTTGTATGTGTACTTCTTGTGTTGGCATATGTATAGATACCACGCTTTGTCGTGCACTCTGTTTCTTGTTGTACTTTTTGCTTAGCGTATATACGTGTGGGGCAATTTCTGGCCTACGTATATGCGTCGCAGTGACGTCCCCGTATCCGTGGAATCGGGGCGTTACACTAATCATGGGTGATTGTAACCTGGGCCAACAATGGTCGGGCAAAGATTAATAGGAATATTTCTACTTACAAAGACAAGTAAAGTTTACAATCTATAGATCATCAAAAGCCCGTTAAGTATGAAATATAAGAGAGCTAATACTTATAGGTAAGTTAGAGTTAGAACCTCGTTTTAAGATATCATAGTTCTCACTTGCACAAGGCTTGTTTGACGCTATTGACTCATTTGGATTTGTTTGGTGGGGAAAAATTGAAAATCGAGGTGTAAATTCTTTATCTAATTGTAAAGAAAATTATAACGGATCAATAATCTTTTTACAAGAGGGGGGAGATATTTAAGCTCAAATCTCCCCTTTGTTTAATGCTAAATTCTTGATGTGGCGATAGAAAGTGAATCTTGTTTTTCATTGACCGGGTGAACGTCAGGACCTCTTGGGAATCCTCTCTTTAGATGGTGGACGATGTAACGCAGCTTCTGTCCAGTAAGAATCTCAAAGAGACTGTAGGCAAAAATAAACTTGTACGCAGCAAGTTGTTAGAAGAGTTGAACTCTCTTTTTCTTTTAGATAGAGATCTTGGTCCTTCTACGGCTTACAAACGAAGTTCTTCTGACAAAGATTTTTCCAACCTCTCTTCATAGCAAACTGGGATATTTATAGAGGTTTCAGGGGCTAAAAGTGTCCCCTAAAAATGCTCCATAATGGGGGTTAACTCGCTCATTACGTGGGCAGTAATTGACCCAGTAATGAGGGCAGTTATAATCAAGACGTGGGCTTTGGGCCTCGCATTTTGCCATTGAGGTGATGCTTGAGAAACGCGAGCTTCAAATTCTGCGTCAAGCTTCTCGTAAGACACGGGCTTTGGACTCTACGTCTTGGTACTGCAGTAATGCTGAGATGCGGCTTTCATGCTCTGCATCTTGGTCATTGCAGTGATGTTGTGACGCAGGTTTCAACCCTCGCGTCTTGGTGTTGCGCTGGTGGCAATGATTAGCCTTGCGTTTGGAGTTTGAATTCTGCTTTTTGATGACTTGTCTTTAGTGATTTTTAGACAGCCTACAGAACCCCTCCAATTTTTTGATATTTCGCGGTTGACTGGGACAGATTTTGAAATACTTTAGACTTTGATTGAATTCATACTTCTCATGATTAGACTGACAATCATTTGAGATACTCTAAGCTTGATCTTGTCTAGAGTATAGTCTTCGTAAGTGTACCGTAAACCCCTTTGAAGCCACCAGAGATGATCGTGGTGAGTGTCAAGATACGCAATCCAGACCTACTCAGTGCTCTGAGCTAGTTGTTGGTGTACTGTTGAATTAGGGGTAAACAATCATCTGCTTGTGTCAGTGTACTGTTAAACTGATTACAGAAGCAAAGACTGGATGAAATCTTGTAGACATAGGGGTCATGTTACTTTAGAGACGCAGTTCGGGCTCATCAAGAACAACGTGCAAACCTTGGTTGTTTGGCAAAGGCGCGGCTCTGACTTAAGAGAGACGTAATTCTGAGACGCGGACTTGCATTTTTTTAATAAATGGGACGTGACCTTCAGGTTCATGAAAGGATGAGGATCTATGGACGCGGCCTTTATCTGCAGTAGAGACGCGGTTTTGGGTCCTAACTGCAACCACATCAAGAATGACGCACGTTTCTCAGCTGGTTGTGAGGACACGGCTCTGACTAAATAGAGACGCGATTCTGGTCTCTTGAGAGGGCGCAACTCGGACTGTACTGAGTTCATGATTGTGACGCGGCTTTAGGATGCAACCTCCAAGTCTTGTGAATGGGTGTGAACTCATGACGCAACCCTGAATAGTCATGGAGAATGGTCCCAACTTGCTAAGGAGGCGCAACACTAAACCACTTCAGGAGACACGGTTGTGGCCTCTTCAGCATGAATAAAAGGAATACAGCTCTCAGTCTATGAAAGGTCGGGGACTTATGGACACCACCTTTGAGTCTGCGCCCAACGTAGCTTCCTAAGTGTCACATGCAGCCCATCTTAAAAATCTTGTTGGATCTTTTAATGCCAAGTCGGCGTTGACGATTGAGAATTTTGAAAGTACACCTAGAGGGGGGTGAATAGGTGTACTACTAATCTAATGAATTAAATGCGGAATTTAAAAACTAATTGCAACTATACTTAATACAACCAACGAGTGTAGCCGAATTCCCGGTGAAGGGCTCTGGACTAACTCCTCTTGATTCCTGTGAATAAGAGTTGAGGTGCGATGTAAAGCTCTCGTGGTTAAGTACAAGTGAGGCACACAAACACACAAGCAATGATATAACAATATGAATCAATGCACAATGTAAAGAGAGAGAAAGTAAGAGTCAATGGATCAAGCACAAACAACAAGATGTGTTTCGAGGTTCGAGCACCCAGCTCTACGTCCCCGCCTTCACCCAGAAGGATTTCGAATCCACTAGCTTGTCCACAAAGGACTCCCATACAGGGAACCTCCACCGAGAATTTGGGCAATACAATAACTATGAGTACCCAACTCCTCTTTTTACAACCACAACTTCTCGCTAGAGGCAAAGCACCAAGCCAACCAAAACAATCACCTCACAACTTGAGGGATAAGCACAAAGCTACACAGGATCACCTCACAACTTGAGGGATGCAACCCAATTGCACAACCTCCTCAACACAACGAGGGAAAGGCATAAAGCCAAGCAATGATTAGGGTTTACAACTTGGTGATCAAAAAACCACAAACCAATCTCTTTTTCTCACAAACACAAAGATCTTATAGATAAGATAGAATGAAGCTCAAGTGTGTGAAAAACCAAAGGAATGGAAACCAAATATTCAAAGAAAATCCTTGGGAAAACTAAAAGTAAAGATGAAGAAGTTGAATCAAAACACATTCCCCAAAAATCACTTTTCTTTGATTTTCCAAAACCCTAGAAAACACCAAATAGAATGTAAAGATTTGAGCCCAAAACTTCTTTTGATTGCTGTAAAAACACTGGAGAGTAGGTGTCACGCCCCGCTTCCCAAAATACGCTGAAGCGGAGTCGCGACGAGAGTCGGCGACGTATATACGCAAGGAAAATACCCCACGTATACACGCTAAGCCTAAATTAACCTGAACAAGCTATAAATCTTAACCATAATAATGAATGATCACTGCAATAATACATATAAGACTACACATGATAGCAATGAATAACGGGAAGAAAATGGCAGCTGAATGCAATAAAGATAGAATCATGAAATAACAGGAATATAAGAGAAATGAGGGTACCAGAATAAAGAGAGGGGGACAGAGTCCAACTCCTTGCAATGTGTACCAACTCATCGAACACCTGCATAATGAGACAATCATCCAATATCTGGACGTGCAAATCCAGGGTCGTCAGAACGCGACCATGGTGAGTGTGTGTGTAAAGGAACAACTCGTGCATGTCACAATGTGCATAAATAATATAACAGATATCTGAAAGCACTAAATAACTTGATAAACACTGAATAACAACAGGTATGTAGAACAAGGCAACTAACCTAAGTGTAAACAATAACTGACGTTATGATGTGTAACCTAGCATGTCACTAGTCTGGTATATAAATCTGATCATGGTTACAATCATGTGTCTATCATAGTGATATATATATACAGTCAGGTGATATAGTCAGTCAAAATACATTAACAGTTCATTATCATTTATTATGTCAGCGAACACTAACTGCCACCTGTAATAGACGCATCCCATACTACGCCTACTACACTACGTGTCAATCAGGTTCCTAAGTTATGGAAATTAGTGGAAGAGACTTTGTCCATGCTTTAGGTGGGTCCCGTACATACCCAGGACCACGGCCCAGATGCCTGGCGCTGAACCAGGCCCTACCGCCAGGTAGTCAGTAACAGTAACAGTACTCACAGTATCACTGTGGAACAGTAAACTCACAGTAGCACTGTGGAACAGTAAACAGATGGGATGTCAGTCATCCCCCGGAACCCTGCAGTGGAACCGTATTTCGGCTGCGCAACCTGTATCCTAGGTCCACCCAAAATACAGACGCTGTCTCCTCCATCAATTTCCCCAATCCCGGTGTAAGTTGTCCATTTATATTATTATTTATTCAATTCAGTTAAATCAGTCAATGTCCATATTATCTAGAACACTGGGACGATACGGTGACAGTAACAATAACAGTACAGTAACAGTCAGTAATCGTATACACGGTAAACAATATCAGTAACAGTGAACAGTAACAGTAACCTTGTATACGATGAACAATAGGACTGTACAGGGTGTTACGGTCAACAATCTTGTCCAAGTAACTTTCATTAACATGAATAATAGGTTTATCAGTCAGGTGTCATGCATGACCAGTCAATTTCAACTCACGAATATCCAACTAACTCTCACCTGTTTTATCATAAAAAAGATAATCAAATCGACTGATAACTGATAACTGCTATCTGGTAACTCTGAGCACAAGATCACTGATATCGACTAGGTCACTATCACAATAACTCAATTTCTATCAACGAAGTAATCCAGTCTCTAACATCATAACAAGTCCACATCAATATCTGAATGAATCATCACTTAAGTCGTTAACAAAGAAAGAATAACAAGTCTGGAAGTCCTCTACATAAAATATATCATCTGCCCTCTATAACTCTAGTTCAGTCCAAATCTGAAAGTCCATGTACCATCCATCGTCAAGTACTCGAATCTGTTAATAAGGTAAGATCACATCTAGTATATCCTCCACCAGCTACAATATAGAATAGCTACTTCTGATACTTAACATCAAGGACATATCATCTAATAAATCTCATATACTCAACTATAGATCCAAGTCATTACAACTGACTCCTAAGTCCAATAGTTCCATGACAATCGAGTATCAATACACATCAAGTCATCTGATATAATAATTGTCATTCCAACATATATATCGATAATCAGTACTAGGCCTCTCACTCCATCAATCTACCCTGATCCATAAGTATTCACAATTCTCCCTTATATTAAGATCAATCATTATATCCCAACACTCAGTATCATAACATATGCATGCACCTAAGTTCTATTAGATCAAGTCATTACCACCAACATCCATCTCTTGAAATCATATACATCTACCAATAACCAATACATAATCCATGGGTGAAGTCCACAATCCATAAAGAACTATACCCAGCTGACAGACCTATACTAGTCGACTAGGGGAATTAGGAAGTCGACTAGAGAAGGAGTTAGTCGACTACAAGGGTGGTCCAAGTCGACTAGGGGCAAGGCAAGTCGACTGACAGGGTAGGCAAGTCGACTGACAGAGAAGCAGAAAGTTACTCAGTCCCAAGAATCTAAGTTAGTCGACTTGAGGGTAAGGTGTAGTCGACTACTATCCACTATTAGTCGACTACAGAAGAGATCAAGTCGACCAGCAGAGAAATACAGAGAGCAGAACTATTTCCTGGAGGAGGGTTAGTCGACTAGGGGCATATATTAGTCGACTAACAGAGCCATTAGTCGACTAATAACAGGTATTAGTCGACTAATCAAGCTCTGTCAGCCACAGACAGATCTGAGATATATCTATCCTTCTTCCCAAAATCTCTACAATACATATAAGGGCTCCAACATGTAAAGTCCACACAAATTATCCAACACTCGTATGGTAAACAAGGGATTCCAACATCAAAGATATTCATGCATAACATATTTACTAAACATCCAACATGAAACTAAGGAATGACGATTCACATCCAAACTTAAAGATCTCCACACGCATAATAATATAACGCATCAAATGATTCATAAAAACATTTACAATTACTCCAATTAATGATTGAGAGAGAGATAGCGAGAAACACTCACATTCGGGCTGTCGGGACGATGCCATGCTGCTGAAGTCGTTGGGGCTGCAGTTTGGTCTGGACTGGTGCGCGCCAAGGGTGCACACGGCCTGAAGGAGGGAGGCCTGGCTGGAGTTGCTGACCTGCTGGGATGCGCACAGGAGGAGGCCTGCAGAGGGGGTGGCTGTAGCCTGCTGGAGAAGTCCGGGCTGCTGCCTGCTGGTTGCTCGCTGTTGCAGCCATGGTTGAAGGGGGTGGCTGGGCTGCTCGACCATGGAAGAGATCTGGGCGCTGGTGTTGCCAGATCTGCTGGAGGTTGTTGCCACCTCTGCTGGTGGAGGGGCAGCCAAAGAAGGTCCTGCTGTAGTTGGATCTGTAGGGGGAAAGCTGGGCAGCCTGCTGCCGACCAATGGAGAGGAGCAAGGGCTGATCTGGCTGGTCAGGCGTGCAGATCTGCAAGGATGGAGAGGGGGAAGATCTGTGGTGACCTGCTACTGGATCTACTGCTGGATCTGCTGCTGTGCCAATGGAGAGAGAGGAGATGGGGATGGCTGCGGCTGTAAGTAGGGAGAAGAGAAGAGGGGTTGTTGTTGCCATGGCCTGCTGGGTGCGGCAGGGAGCAGCAAGGGGGAGAGATTAGATTAGAATGGTTTAGGATTTGGTGGAGATTTTTGAGGGGATTAGTTAGGATTTAGATATGATAGGATTTGGGTTGTTGAGATATGGATAATGGGTTTCGGGTATGTGGGTAACGGGTTTGTGTTCCAATAGATGAATGGGTGTTGGGTTTAGGCTAGCGGGTATGGGTTAGGATCCAAACGGGTTGGGGGTATAATCTAATGGGTTTGGGTTATTGGATATTGGGTCTATGGGTAACGGCTTAAGATCCAAATAGGTTAATGGGTATAGGATCACCAATGGGTATTGGATATGGTAATAAAAGAGGATGCGGGTAAGATCCGAATAGGTAGCGGGTTAAAGGGCTAACCAAAGAAAACATAACATCAATGAACAATACTATTATCAATACTAATATCAAAATATATAAGTAATACTAACACAATCAATTGCACTTGCTACTACCACTAACAAATAACGAATACGATATTAACACTTAATAATTAATAAAATGTGCAGAAAAAATAAATACAAAAATAGAAATATAGTATTATTATATATTCTTAGGGATATTACATTCTACCCACCTTATAAAAAAAATTTGTCCTCGAAATTTCAATAAAGCGGGGAATGATAAAAATCAAATTAGGAAGAAGATGAAGCTTCCACACCACTTCTCACTGCATCAAGACTTCACCACGCTTCCGCTGCGCGCTTTGATCTCTGCTACCGGCTTCACAATAGAGTGGCCAATTTCAAGAGAAAAGATCAGAAAATAGAATCGATAAGAAAATAGGAATCAAGATGGAACCAAGATTACTCTAAGGGTGAGATGTGATCGGAGAGATCGAAAGATCAAAGAGATGGATTCCAAAGGAGTGAACGATCAATTCCAAATGGAGTCAATATCATCGTATGGATAGTATATGTATATTGCAGTGTAATTATAGCTCGTTCAAGTTATCGGTAAGAATCAAGTCCGATTTATGTCGAAACCTGACGCTCTGATACCAAAAAAACCCTGTCACGCCCTGCTTCCCAAAATACGCTGAAGCGGAGTCGCGACGAGAGTCGGCGACGTATATACGCAAGGAAAATACCCCACGTATACACGCTAAGCCTAAATTAACCTGAACAAGCTATAAATCTTAACCATAATAATGAATGATCACTGCAATAATACATATAAGACTACACATGATAGCAATGAATAACGGGAAGAAAATGGCAGCTGAATGCAATAAAGATAGAATCATGAAATAACAGGAATATAAGAGAATGAGGGTACCAGAATAAAGAGAGGGGGACAGAGTCCAACTCCTCGCAATGTGTACCAACTCATCGAACACCTGCACAATAAGACAATCGTCCAATATCTGGACGTGCAAATCTAGGGTCGTCAGAACGCGACCATGGTGTGTGTGTGTAAAGGGAACAACTCGTGCATGTCACAATGTGCATAAATAATAATAACAGATATCTGAAAGCACTAAATAACCTGATAAACACTGAATAACAACAGGTATGTAGAACAAGCAACTAACCTAACTGTAAACAATAACTGACGTTAGATGTGTAACCTAGTGATCGTGGGCGGAACTAGCACTCAAAATGTGTATTTGTGAAATCAAATGAAAAGCTCGAATGTGCTTAGTATACCCTCGATACTACCGTTATAGCATTGGCTTAACGGGTCGAATCCACAGGGAAGGGAGGCGATAGAAGCATTAACAGTCTCTTGTCACGTCAGATGTTAACAGTTCTTCTTTGTTGAAAGAATGAAAAAATATGAAAATGAAAAGAAAATGAAATCCAGAATGTGGTAGGTGAGGAGAGCGATGAAAACGTCGATAAGAAAATAAGAAGAGGAACTTGAAAACGATTTCTAAAACAAAAGTAAAAGAAAACTCATGGCTACTAACTACTAAGTACTCCACTAACCATGCTAACCTCTTCGAGATAGTTGCCTCACATTTGGATCCTCGGCCATCACAATCCTTATCTTCAAGAAGCAATACAAAGCATGGCTCATGGATGGTTCATAACAATCAAAACATTGCAACAAGAACAAGCAATTACAAGCATCACTCATTACACTACAAGCATGAAATAAAAGAGCATGAAATAAAGAGAGTTAGCTTGGTTAGCAAGTTAGCAAGTTAGCAAGTTAGATTGTTAGAATCCATCATCTTTGGCCATCAATGGCTCTTGCAAGAACAAGGCCTTGTAGAGGCAACCCGATTCATGTGGATTATCAAGTAAGTGGTTAGATAGGTTAGTGGTTAGTAGTTAGATTGCCATGAGAAGAAAAAGTTAGCTAGAAATCATCATGTAGAAGGAGAAGGAGATTACATTGGAAGAGAAAGGAGGCATCTTTACATAGAGTGTCACTCTCTATTACATCAAGCCCTCACTAATCTCTCTCTAGAAATCACTCAACCCTACTACAATGATCTAAAAAGAAATCAAAATACAAGAAATGAAAACTCTCACCTACACTACACTAAAAATCTGGATCTACTCCTAAAAACGAAGACTGCTCGCGCTCTGGGCAATTGCAGGGGTATTTATAGGGCTCAGAGGCTTCTGGAAGATGAGACGGGGCCCGCGTCGAAAATCGACGCGTGGCTCCCTAGAATTGCCGCGCCCTTGCCGCGTTTTGCGGCAATTCTAGGAATTGTGCGTCTGGATTTCTTCCACGCATTCGTCTGGCTTCTAGCTGCTTCCAGGTATATCCAATTTCGGGCAATTTCGACCGCAGATTCGTCTGATGTGCGCGAGAGGCTAGGTTCAATGTATCTTCTAGATGATCCCTTGCTTGCCTCCAAGTAATGCGGGATTAATTACCCTTAATTGGGAAGAATTAGGCTCTTATTCCATCTTTGCCCTTGAACTTTGGTTGTACCTGCAATATAGACCAAAACACGTATTAGACCGACTATTTATTATCATAACTGGTGGGAAATGAGACATAAAAATGCAGAATTGTAGACTAATCACACCCCCACACTTATTCTTTTGCTCGTCCCGAGCAAAATAAGAAAAGAAAAACTATACTACCATTTTTATTACACCACTTTCGCAGGTGACGCGATTGCACTGAGCGTGTGCAACAAGCCGTTAAACCTCTAGGTTACCCTAGAGGAGGAGTGTTGTCTCCTGAGGGTTTTCAGCGGATTGTACCCACAAAATCCATAAAGAAAGAAGACAAATGTTAGTGTTTTGAAAATTCATTTTGAAAGAGAGACATGTTTTCGAACTATTTTTTGCAAAATATAAGTGATCTAAGGTCATAAGTCCACCTATAATCGTTCTCCCATAAACTTAGTATCTATGCAAGATCTTGTCTTTAATTAAGGCAAGAATTCAAAATTGGATTGAATATTTTATCTTTCATAAAACCTAGATAGTATGCACACCGTGACAGTGAAGATTTCTGGGATTTCAACTCTAACCATCAAGCCATTTATTTATATATATTTATTTTTTGTTTTTTTTCTCCCTTAGTTTAGGCTTTCTAGTTCACCCTTGTAACGAGCCTATAACCGATGACTCCCAAACCAGTCGGTCTTAGGGCACCAGATGAGAAATCATCCCTCGGGTTTAAGGACTCGAGTGAAAAAGGCCACAAAACTAAAGGGATTATTTATTCCTTTACACCGTTAGGCGTGAATAATCATGCTTCTTGAGGCACAATTCTCCAGCTTAATAGGTGATGTTTTATTTATATTTTTTTTTTCTTTTTTCTTTTTTTTATTTATATGGCATTTTTGGTCTTTGTCTCCATCCAAGAAATGTGTAAGTGTGAAGTGCATATTATCTAAGGCAAAAAATTCAAGATAAAAATATCTCACCAATTTTTCTTACTTAGCCTATAATTTCAAGCAAGATCTATTATTTCAACTAGGTTTAAGATGTCATAATTAAGGCTTTCTTAATTCCTAAGATACATCTTAATTTTCTTAAAAATAGATCAAAACTTTATCTCTTATTTCAAAAAGTTTTTTTTTTTATTTTATTTTATTTTATTTTTTGTTTTTTTATTTTTCTAAAAGAAGTGTAAAAGAAAGAAGTGTAAAAGAAAGAAGATCTAAAAACTCTATGTTAGTAAACCCTCCCCACACTTATTTCATGCATTGTCCTCAATGCATCGTGATATATGTATGCATGAAACAATAGAGAGGGAAGGAAAAAAATTACCTCAAGGTGGTGGTTCCGGTGGCGGTCTGATTGGTCCACGAAAGGCGGCCAATCATTGTTGCGTGGAGTCCGGAGGAACCCACCAGAAACCTCCATGATACAACCCACTAGAAAGATGTATGCATGTGTGAATTTTATTAGGAATTTTACCCCATCCAATGTCCAAATTTCTAAAATAATTTCAGAATCAAATTTATCAAGATCCTTGTCCCAGAATGGAGTATGAAAAGATGGAATGATTGATTTGGACTTGAGAAATATGGGAACTAATACCGACTCAGAAAAATGACTTAAGTCAAGTAAAGGTTCGGGAATCGAAATTGGTTCAGGAAGTGGGTCCAAATCAAAAAGATAAAGCTCAGGTCCACATTCATTTCCCCATGATGGAATGTGACTATCTAAGATTAGTGATTCAAGTTCAGGAGGGTTGGGAATCAAAACTGACTCTAAAATGTTACTCAAATTGGGTAACAAAACAGGAGTCAATAATGATTCAGGTATTTGAACTAAATCACAAACTTGAGGGTCAAAGTCACATTCCTCATTGAGTTCAATTCCACAAAAATGAGAACTTACCATTTTATCAAATGGACTTTCAAAGGTATGAAATTGGTCAAGTTCAATATGATCATCATGAATGATTGGTGATTCGGTGATTCAATTTCACAATGGACAGGCACTTGATCCAATACTGACTCGGGAATGGAGTGAAATCAGGTGAAGATACTGGAGTCATAATTGAATCATGAAGTAAAATTGAATCATCAAGTGGAAGTTCAGGATCATATTCACACTCAAGTTCAATTTCAGGAAAAGAAAAACTTGCCAAAATGTCAATGGGATGGACAAGTTCAGATGATTGTTGCTGAATTGAATCTTGATTTCCAAAATGACAAGAGTCTTGAGTCATATCAATAGAGTGTGGCATAGCTGAATTAGTCAAAGGTTGATAAGATAGAGTCTCCTCATTCTTATAGATGTTAACCATTGACTCAATTGTTCATCCACCTTATTGAAAGACTCGGCACGTGTTTTTGATATTGGAACAAAGACTCCTCCAAGGTTTCTATACTCTTTTCTAGACTTGATGTATCTCCAAGTGGTTGCTCTAGAATGGAGTATAAGAATCTTGTTTTGGAAATTTTGTGAATGATTTAAGTCAAAAATGTGTGGAAATTGAAGCTTGGACTCACACAAGAGTTCTTTACTCATTTCCAGGCAAATGGTTGTTCATTATGAGGAGGTGGAAGTGAGTAAGACTCTTGAAATATTGTGGAATTGGAGGGGCAAATGTTTCTTGAAGTTGTTGCTCGACCCTTGAAGATTGGCTTCTAAACTCTTTTGTAACTCAGATTTTTCTTCAATTGGTTGTGAGTTAAGAAGCAAATTTGGGAATGAATATTGTGGACAAGGTGAATATGATGGACAAGGAGGTTGAAAATTTGACTCGGGGTACGTGAATCCCCAATGACTCTGTGACGAGTTGAAATTATTATGGAAATTATAGTTATTAGAATGTGGGTATGGGTTGTATTGATTCGGATAAGGCCAACCCGGTGTATTTGGTTGGTGCATATTGTAAAACGCCGGTTTGGAACTATCCGAGTCAAATGGAGTTGGTGTGAAATATGGATTCATGTTTGGATTGAAAGAATTGTTATGGTTGAATGCCATTTCACAAAAAATCACAAACAAAAGAAAAATCAAACACAAACAAAAAGAAAAGAAAAATCAAAAACCAAGCAAGAGGAGGGTTGACCTAGACCTAGATGAAATGTCCCTAGGGCCAACGTCTATTCAAATTTTATTAGGGTT